>JAKVIS010000403.1:0-75356 GCA_033119425.1 Bufotes viridis
CTTGTAGTCTTCTGTGTAAGTGGAGTGCAGTAGATGTATCTCCTGCCATATGCCAAACCATAGAGTTGATTTCACAGTGAGAGTTGGGCCGGTTCAGCTCTGCTTCCTCTGTATCATTTTAACAGCAAATACATTAATAGATATATAAAAATAGGTAGAAGCAAATTGTACTGTAAGGCTTTTTCGTAAAAATATTAGAAAATGATAAAAGATCAGAGATGGTTTATTCTTAATATAGTCAACTGATATGCACTTGGCGTACTTGGAAGAGTCAGAGCCTTAGAATTCACACTGACCTGCAGAACAGAGAGATGTGGCCTCTTCCATGCTTACTCACACACTGAAGTTCATCCATGTGTCAAAATTTGTCTTGCATTGTAACAAAAATTTCCTAAAATTAATTTGAGGTCCCTTTCACTAGAATCGGTGGTGAGATTTGTTTGAGTATAAATATGGTCCGAAAGAAAAGTTCCCCAGTTGCCCTGAAAAGTCATATATGACCCAGTGAGGCCCCCCATGACTGTATCTAACCCCTTTCAAGCTCTTTAATGCCAAGACAGCATTAGTAATGTGACCTGTATGACTATGGGTAAACAGATTGTAGCTGGTGGTAAGAAACCGTCTGTGTAATAACATGGCACTGTACGATTTTTGTAAATTAAAAAATGGTCCAAAAATGATCCCTTTAGATCGCAAATGCCGCCTTGTCTCTCTTTCGACCTGTAAAATGTTGGCTGCTGGGACAGATCATATAAGTTTTGAGAAGAGCCACTAACAGTATAATAGTATTACATTGTCAGCCTTCCCACATCCATGAACCCATGGATATAAAGGTGTAGATAACCCCTTTACATAAAGTCAAAGAATAAATATAATATCGACTAGCACATCACTCAACAATTAAATAAACAAAAGCAGTTAAATTGCCTATAACGTACTACATATACGATCACATTTTCTATTTCATTTACAGAAGAAAAAAGAAGAGGAGATAGAGCAGATGCTAGGATTCCTTCAAATCACTTGCAATGTTGTTGTCTCTTTTAATTTGTCACTTCATCCTTGTAACCTATCAATCACACTTTAATGGATATTAGAACGACACAACAGCTCAGCAGTTAGCATTTCTGCCTTACAGCTCAGGGGCTTGGGATTCGATTTCCATCAGAGCACCATCTTCTGTAGCTAGAAATTACATATCATCTTCATTAGGAAATGGATTTCTAGATTAATGTGTGGCTTCAGAATTATATATGTCTTATTATAAATATTAATTACTGGCATTGTTATATTATACTCTAAATTACTAATATAATTGTTACTTTACCAGAATTCTTACTGATTTAAAGAGGTATTTTCATCTGTGACAGGATATGCCATCAATGTCAGATAGGTGCGGGGAAGTATAACACCCCAGAGTGGTGTTACCTTTCCTTCATAATTCACTGTGGATAGGAACGCTATGAAGATTAAGTAAAACTAATACTTTATTAAATATGCAAAAATACCAAAAAAGTGCAAGGAAAAGTAACCTACCAAATATATAAAATTCGAGTGACCAAATACTTTCCACAAACCCTGAGACAGACCGGGGTATTGCATGGAAAACAACGGTCTGCGGTACCGCTCAGGTGTGGATGCAGTCACTAGCAAATCCACTTAAGGTGCAGTACACGGGTTGCAGCAACACACCAAAAAGGCTGTAGTGATCTGTCCACAACCACGTATGCGCACCGTGGCACGGACAAGGCCATTCAGTGCTGATAGTTGCAGCCTGTTTGCTTGTCCTTTTACCCACATTTGATGCTCCTGACGAGCTAAAATATGGCGAAACATGTCGAGCTAGCAGTGGGGCAAACCTATGTAACTGATCTATGCTTGACTTGCGTTCACACTACAGAAGTGGTTGGAGTTTACCTGTAGTATGTGAACAGGTGCACTCAAGTGTTTTGCTCACACCCAGCTATTTAGTATCCCTTGATTCGTGCTCACAGGGCTGGCAATTTGGCATCTGTTTCATACACATGAACAGGTATGCTATTTCATGCAGCCTACCCTAGTGAGTAGATGTTTATCAATGGATTAGTCTGATTAATTTAGTCCTTGGTCATCTACACTGGGTGACTGAGCTGAGCACCTTGTCCGTGCCACGGTGTACATACTTGGTTGTGGACAGATCACTACAGCCTTTTTGGCGTGTTGCTGCAACCTGTGTACTGCACCTTAAGTGGATTTCCTAGTGACTGCATCCACACCTGAGCGGTACCGCAGACCGTTGTTTTCCACGCAATACCCCGGTCTGTATTAGTTTTGCTTAATCTTCATCGCGTTCCTATCCACAGTGAATTATTTTTGATGGTGGAACGCAAACCACTATTAGCTTGTCAGTGATTTGTTACCACTCCTTCACCTTGCTACTATATCCAATGGGCTAACACAGTGTCATCTTATGTATTTCTGTCCAGGTTCACCACAATGTGCATTACTAATCTTAATGCAACTGTTATGTTCATGTAATTTGCCTGGTTCACCAGCAGGTGGCAGCAAATACAGCAGAGCTATCTTAGATAGAATTAAACTTTCCATTCCATTCTAACCCCCTCTGTAGGGGAGTGGGCTAGATTTACTTTCTGCAGGAAGGATGGGGACCATTTTTTCCAGTCTAGTCTTCCCTATACAGGGAAGGGTGTTCAGGGGCACATCTCTGCTGGACTTGCACATGGCAGGCAAAGCAGCTTAAGCTCTGCTGTCCATGGAGGCAGAAGCCTAAAGCCTATGAGTTTCAGAATGGCCTGCTGACGTTACACCGGGCTGTGCTGAAGTTGGTGGTGAGGGTGTGTGACTGACTGGATGAGCTGGTGGAAGCAGAGGAGGAGGAAGCCAAGTAGGAGGAGGTGGCTACAGGAGGCAAAGAATGATGCCCTGTGATCCTTGGTGGCGGAAGGACGTGTGCCAAGGAACTCTCCGCCTGGGGCCCAGCCGCCACTACATTTACCCAGTGTGCAGTTAGGGAGATATAGCGTCCCTGGCCGTGCTTACTGGTCCACGTATCTGTGGTTAGGTGGACCTTGCCGCAGATGGCGTTGCGCAGTGCACACTTGATTTTATCGGATACTTGGTTGTGCAGGGAAGGCACAGCTGTCTTGGAGAAGTAGTGGAGGCTGGAAACAAAATACTGTGGGACAGCCATGGTCATCAGCTGTTTGAAGCTGTCTGTGTCCACCAGCCATGCTAGCATTCAGGCCCACGGCTTGAGAGTGGCTAGGTGGGAATTTACGCTTCCCTCCAAGGTTTGTGAGATGGAGAGCTGAACGCTGCCGTGTGACATGGTGGAGATGCTTGGTGACGCAGGTGGGTGGTGTCGGTGGCACATCCTCTGTTTGGTGGGCGGCAGGTGCCAACGTTCCTCCCGAGGCAGAGGAAGAGGGAGCAGGGGAGCCAGAGTGAGTTCCTTGCTTTTAAGGTGTTTACTCCACTGCAGTTCATGCTTTGCATGTAGATGCCTGGTCATGCAGGTTGTGCTAAGATTCAGAACGTTAATGCCTCGCTTCAGGCTCTGATGGCACAGCGTGCCAAACCACTCAGGTCTTGTCATCAGCACATTGTTTAAAAGTGCCATGCCAGGGAACTCCTTGAAGCTGCCTTTGGGGTGCTCGGTACCTGGTGGCGGTGGCCAGTAGCAGGCGAACTTTCTTGGCGGCGGCTGTTCTGCTGTTGCCCCCTGCTCCCTCCTTTGCTACACTGTTGGCTCGGTTTCACCACTGCCTCTTCCTCTGAACTATGAAAGTCAGTGGCACGACCTTCATTCCATGTGGGGTCTAGGACCTCATCGTCCCTTGCATCGTCTTCCACACAGTCTTCCTCCCTGACCTTCTGTTCGGTCTGCACACTGCAGAAAGATGCAGCAGTTGTCACCTGTGTTTCATCATCATCAGAGACGTGCGGACTCCGATGAGGTGGTATTCCCATGTCCTCATCATCAGGGAACATCAGTGGTTGTGCATCAGTGCATTCTATGTCTTCCACCACTAGGGAAGGGCTAGGTGGATTCCCTTGGGAAACCCTGCCAGCAGAGTCTTCAAACAGCATAAGAGACTGCTGCATATCTTGAGGCTCAGACTGTTTCCCTGATATGCATGGGTGTGATGTGACAGACTGATGGGCTTGGTTTTCAGGCTCCACCTGTGCGCTTTCTGCAGAAGACTGGGTGGGAGATAATGTTGTGAATGTGCCTGGATCCACTGTCGCCCACCCAATTGACTAGCGCTTGTACCTGCTCAGGCCTTGTCATCCTTAGAACGACATTGGGCCCCACCAAATATCGCTGTAAATTCTGGCGGGTACTGGAACCTGAAGTAGTTGGTTCACTAGGACGTGTGGCTGTGGCAGAATGGCCACGTCCTCTCCCAGCACCAGAGGGTCCACTACCACCACCATGACCGCGTCCGCGTCCCTTGCTAGATGTTTTCCTCATTGTTACCGTTCACCAAGCACCACAATAAGAAAAAAAATATTTGGCCCAATGTATTGATTTCAAATTCAGGCGTTTTTTTACAGGCACCTAACACTATCTGCCTATTTATTTATGTAGCGTATTACACTAATCCAAGCACAGCAGTAACCACTGATTTAGGGAATATCTCATTTAAGGCTAGTGTTTAGGCACTGGATGAAAGGTATCCTTTCATGGACAGATTTACACTTGGAGATGCACAGTAGCGTGAGAAAAAATATGTAGGATTATGGCTTCAGCAATTGTATTTTAACACTTTGTGTAATATTTATACCCTTTAACGGACAGAAATACAACGGGAGATGCACGGTAGCGTGTGAAGTTAATGAGGATGACCTTCTCAGCACTTGTATATACACCTTGAGTGTAATATACCCTTTACGGACAGATTAACACTTGGCCTGCAACAGCTGGAACACCAGATTCAGTGTATTGCTATATTGGCAAGTGAATTTCACCCCAGAACAAAATATACCCTTTTATGGAGAGATTACCACTTGGCCTGCAACTGCTGGAACATCATATTCAGGGTATTGCTATTTTGGCAATTGAATTTCACCCCAGAACAAAATATATGTTTTGTCGGACAATATTATACTTTGCAAGCCACTACTGGAACACCAGATTCAGGGTATTGCTATATTGGCAATTAGATTTCACCCCAAAACAAAATATATGTTTTGGCGGACACTATTATACTTTGCAAGCCACTACTGGAACACCAGATTCAGGGTATTGCTATATTGGCAAGTGAATTTCACCCCAGAACAAAATATACTCTTTTACGGACAGATTAACACTTGGCCTGCAACTGCTGGAACACCAGATTCAGGGTATTGCTATTCTGGCAATTGAATTTCACTCCAGAACAAAATATATGTTTTGGCGTACACTATTATACTTTGCAATTCACTACTGAAACACCAGATTCAGGGTATTGCTATTTTGGCAATTGAATTTCACCCCAGAACAAAATATATGTTTTGGTGAACACTATTATACTTTGCAAGCCACTACTGGAACACCAGATTCAGGGTATTGCTATTTTGGCAATTGAATTTCACCCCAGAACAAAATATATGTTTTGGCGGACACTAATATACTTTGCAAGCCACTACTAGAACACCAGATTCAGGGTATTGCTATTTTGGCAATATAATTTCACCACAGAAAATAATCTATCCTTTGCCAGACAGCAGACAGTATTATACTTGGCTATCCAAAGCTGGAACACCAGATTTAGGGGATTGGTATTTTGGCAATTGTATTTAACCCCTTAATAAAATATAGAAATTGCTATCATGAGGGGTGACAATAAGCACAGCCAAGCCCCTGATGTAGGATATAGCAAAAAAAAAAAAATAGTATTGATGGACTTGGTGGCAGCTTGTGCTGGTGCACCACAAGTCACAAAATGTTCGCCGATCACCCCAGAAAAAAAGTGACAGAAAAACGCTCTGTGCAGCCTAAAAACCAGTGAGCAATTAACTAGCAGAAGTTGAATCATTCACAGTATTAGGTGCTAATACTGACTTTTCCCTGCCTAATCTCGCCCTCACAGAAGCTGCGTCCTCTCCCTACACTAATCAGAGCAGTGTAACGTGCTGCGCTACGTGACTCCATCTTAAATAGAGGCTGGGTCACATGCTGCTCTTGGCCAATCAGAGCCATGCCATTAGTAGGTATGGCTGTGATGGCCTCTTAGGGCAAGAAGTAAAACGCTAGCTGATTGGCTGCTGTGCAGCCTTTCAGAAAAGCGGGAAGAAATCGCCAAACAACGGACCCGAACCCGAACTTTTTGAAAATGTTCGGTTCGGATCCATGTCCCGAACACCCCACAATTCGGTACGAACTATGCTCGAACTGTTAACTCAACACTACTGGAATGTGATATAGAGGAGGGTCCTGGGGAGGCGCCCGCTTTAGAAGCAACTTTAAGACTTGCTCATATATGCAGAATGGAGGTCCCTGAAGTGAAGGGAACCAATAGTGCATATGCAGCCACCCTCCGTTCATTTCTATAATAGCTCCAAAAAGAGTTGAGTGCTAGATTAGCTATTTTCACCAGTCACATAGCGGTGAATGGAGAGGTGGTTGTGTATTTACAGCTTTGCTATTGTTAAACGTTCATGCACACTTCCTCCTCAAAAATCCTCTATGTGAACATACCCAAAGAAAATAGCAAATGCCAACATGAAATGCTATGAAGCATGTTATCAGAGCTGTCGTTTACCACTCGTTCCATCACGCCCAGCACTGCTTGATGTTGTAGGCAATCGAGCAAAGGCTATCTCCATTTTAATGGGTAGATCACCTTCTAATGGTTAGATCACAAATTACCAGCAGTTACGGTATATGCTGGATTCTTAATGTTATGTATTTCAGGCCTATTAAAATGAACTAGACTCACTGTCAAATATTGTCTTATACATTTATGTGAATGTAGTTTGTATAGATTCAGTGGCGTAACTACAGGGGAAGCAGGGGAAGAGGCTACTTCGGGGCCGGGGCTGACAAGGGGCCTGGCAGTGTGATAACAAGGAGGTAATAATTACGTAATAAAGTTTTTTAGGCCAGGCCGAGCCTCTTGCCGCGCAGGCCTGTCCATCATCTGAAATAAACAGCCCCCCTGGCCCCCGCCCACCGAGTCAGTCCGACTGCTGACCTGAAGAGCAGGCGGGAGAAACAGGCAAGAGAGGAGAAGCAGGACTACAGCAGAATAGTGCGCGCACATCAGTCACTGTGTCAGGCTTCAGGTATGTGAATGTGATGATGTGTCTGTGCTCGCTGTGCTACCTGTGTGCCCCTTGTCAACTCGTGCTGCCGCTGCTCCATTCACCTGTCCTGTTCTCATAGAGTCAGTTGAGTTCAGAGTTGAATTGATTTTCTAATAAAGTTGCTTATTTTGTAACTCTTATATATGCAGAGGGTGTGCGCTTATATGTCCCATAATAAATACTAGTAAATGGCGGAACAGCGGGCAGAAAGGGGAGGATGCCATGTACTGCAAGCTATAGACAGTATCACCCCCATTCCCAATGCTTTATATAAAGATAAATAAACAAAAAAAAAGTATTCACTATTAAAATATAAATATACTAAAAACACGGTTTTGGTGACCACGGTTTTGGGGGCTTTAACCCTGGGTTCAGACCTGAGCGTTCCAAAAACGCGCGTTGTACGCAGCGTTTTGACGCGCGTTTTTTTGCGCGTTTTTGCAAATAGGAAACGCGCGTGTCAGTACGCGCGTTCTTGTGATTGACTACTGTGGTGTCAATCACAAAACGCGCGTCAAACGCCCCAAAAGAAGCTCAAGTACTTGTTTATGCGTTGGGCGTTTTACAGCGCGTTCAAACGCGCTGTAAAACGCTCAAGTGTGAACCACTCCCATAGGGATGAATTGGTTTTAATCTGTTGAGCGTTTTACAGCGCGTTTGAACGCGCTGTAAAACGCTCAGGTGTGAACCCAGGGTAAGGGATGTGTGTGAGGGGATCTTGACTAATCACAGGAGTGTGGGGGTTGCATGGGAGGAGGGTTAGGACTCCTCCCATGCAACCGCGATGGATGAAGGATCTTTCTGGGAACATTCTTTTAAAGAAAGATCTTTTCTCCATAAACAATCTTTTTGGACAATAGATCTATTGATACGACTATCAAAAATATTAAACGCGACGACCTCTTTGCAAATAATAATGGTATGTCATTGGACAGCAAGAACTATTGTTTGCTATTAAATTTCAACTGACAATCGTTCATTTGGGTTCAAATAGTCCATTTTGATCAACTATAAACTAATGTCTATGGCTAAATCATAGGGAAAAAAAGGATATAATAGTAAATATGCGAATGTACATGGCTACATTTATAAAGTGACAGAAAATAACGCACTATAGTAATAGATGCAAACATAACATATGGACTAAGCCCTCACTCTAATGATAAAATCTGAGACTCTTAGCCAATACATTTTGATCAAAACACATCTGTGCCCTCCTACCCAGCGCAAAGGTGGTCTTAGTTCAGTCCGGTCCTAGGCTAAACCTACCTATGCCGTTATGCATTTATGTTCAGGAGCGCAGACCCTGCACATATATTGTGCTGCACCTAGTTACCTCTATTGCAACTATTACTATAGTGCAGTGCTTCTCAATTATTTTCTGTCATGCCCCCTAGGAAGAAGAAAACATTTCGCGCCCGCGCGACTGTAAATAGTATCATTTGTCTATAAAATTGTTATAAGTACACCAATCTCCCCACAGGCGAGGGCCATTAACACCCCCCATATCATGTGCAGGCTCCATTAACCCCCTCCCCAAATCATGTGCAGGCTCCATTAACCTCCCTCCCCAAATCATGTGCAGGCTCCATTAACCCCCTCCCCCAATCATGTGCAGGCTCCATTAACCCCTCCCCCAATCATGTGCAGGCTCCATTAACCCCCTCCCCAAATCATGTGCAGGCTCCATTAACCCCCTCCCCCAATTATGTGCAGGCTCCATTAACCCCCCTCCCCCAATCATGTGCAGGCTCAATTAACCCCCTCCCCCAATCATGTGCAAGCTCCATTAACCCCCTCCCCCAATCATGTGCAGGCTACATTAACCCCCTCCCCAAATCACGTGCAGGCTCCATTAACCCCCTCCCCAATCATGTGCAGGCTCCATTAACCCCCTCCCCCAATCATGTGCAGGCTACATTAACCCCCTCCCCAATCATGTGCAGGCTACATTAACCCCTCCCCCAATACTTACCTCCCTGGAAGTGCTGGATGCAGGCCTCTTCTGCACTCTGCTCAGGCGGCGCGATGACATCATTGCGCCGCCTGAACCTGCTCTGATAGGCTGCCGGTACAAGGCCCGCAGCCTATCAGAGGAGCAGGGAGGGAGACGCCTCTCCTCCATTGCCGCTACAGCACAGCGATCTGTATCGCTGTCCAGAGGGACGGCGATACAGATCACTATGGAGATGAACGCTTCCACAGTGGAAGCGTTCATCTCCTGTCACCTGGAGCCCCCTTTACGGAGCCCCACTATTTGAGAAACACTGCTATAGTGCAATATTTTCTGTGACTTTATAAATGTAGCCATACACATCCGCATATTTACTATCATATCATGCAGAATGTTTTGTATCCTTTTGTTTTCCTATGATTTGTTTGATTTGTCTTGAAGGAGTGGCACCTTCAGGTGTGAATGCGCTCCTACTCTGGGAGTAGCATTTATGTGCACTTTTGCCCCACCTATCTAAGAGGTGACCTTGATTAAGGCAGTGAATATAGGTGTGTGTGCTCCTCCTCTCATTGGTTGCTGATGCACAGGGTCGGCTTCAGCACCCGGCATCCCTGGGCAAGTGCCGGGGCCCACTTGTTTCTGCGGCCCCTTAAAACATTTTGACGTACTTTGACTTTATGCTGCTGCTGCGCTGCAATCTCACAGGATCTCCAGCAGATCGGAGGAGGACTGGAGGAACATGCACGTGATCACAACAGGGTGGAGCGGAGGCGGAGCTGATCAGCAGCGGGAGCGCAGCTGAAGACACAGCCAAGCGCCAAAGAAACCAGGAGCAGAGCAGCCGTCAGTGTGAGATGTAATTCACTGTGACATTTGACCACTGACACTACACACCAGTAACATGAAGGGGCGGCTGCAGGGCTAAAGCATGGTGTGCTGTTTTAATGCATGGTGTAGTGTTTTTGGATTCCCCCTTCCCCCCATCCCCCCAGCATCCCCCGGCATCCCCCAGCCTCCACTAATAGGAAAATCATGAATTGAGCAGCAAACCACTTTGTGGGGAATTCCTTTCTTTTCCTCATCAAGATTCGTACTTAGCTACAGTATGTGACACCTCTGGAATATTCTCCTGTAGTGAAACAAGAACCAGATGGTAGATACAGGTATACTTAAAGCGCATCCGTCAGCAGATTTGTACCTATGAAACTGGCTGAACTGTTACATGTGCACTTGGCAGCTGAAGGCATCTGTGTTGGTCCCATGTTCATATAATATGTCCCTGCATTGCTGAGCAAAATTGTTTTAATAAATGCAAATGCTACTATAGGAGCAACAGGGGTGTTGCTGTTACACGTAGAGGCTTTGCTCTCTTTGCAACTGCTGTGCCCTCTCCACTTTGATTGCCAGGGA
The DNA here is from genome assembly GCA_033119425.1 of Bufotes viridis. Lineage (NCBI taxonomy): Eukaryota > Metazoa > Chordata > Amphibia > Anura > Bufonidae > Bufotes > Bufotes viridis. The sequence continues at coordinate 10,655 of JAKVIS010000403.1, forward strand.
CAGACATTATGATGTTATGCATTACCTGGAACTGTCTGGGACCCTCACCTACACTGAGAACGGAGCGGGGAAGGTGGTGGCTGGAGGACCCCTGGTTTTCCTGGGTCTGGCCACTGTCAAGCACTCTCCCCATAGGTTAACACACAACGCTTGCGCGGCCACTGCTCCCATTCAGTTCCATGGGGCCAACTGAAATAGCCGAGCCAGCTCTCAGCTATTTTTGGCGGCCCCTTATAAATGAATGGAGGGCGGCTGCACATGCACAGTGCACCCTCCACAATCTTCAGGAGTCCGTTCTCGATGTAGGTGTGGGTCCAAGAGGTGGGACCTGCACCTGCCAGACAATGGAGGCATATCCTAGTGATATACCCTCATTGTCTGAGATGGAAATACCCCTTTAAGTGTTAGAAGATATGAAAAACATTAGAACATAACATATAACTGTTGTACTCACATTTTCAGCAATACTCATATAATAGTTCAACAATTCAACGTTTGCCACTGTAATACGTTCCATGGTAACGCACGCAATTAACTGGAAAGGATATAACTTTTCTTGTAGGAGGGGGAAAGGCTGATTTCAACCCTATTACAAGTAATGCACTGATGTGATTACTGCAGAATGTGTTGACTCTATATAAAAATGACCAACACCTTTTAAAAATTGGTCTGAGAAAAACAAGTCCATTCAATTACTACAGAACCAGCTCAAGAAATAGATATATTTCAGTTTCAGCAGTTTCTCTCACTGTATTTTTTCCTGTTGCCCTCTCGAATCAATAGCCTGATGCAGAAGACTAAAAAAAATCCACTAGAAATATCAAAGTGTCTTTGTGTTTTGGTACAATCTACTCAATTTTAGTCAAATCGCCTGCTACAAAAGGTAATTTGTTCTTGAGAGACCACGCTGAGAACAGATTTTACGATCTTTCTTTCTCCAAAGTGTGCATGCTGCCAATAGCTTCAAATAATGGATGATCACACATTAGCGTAGACTATCTCGGAGGATACCTGACAGCAAGCTAAATGGGGCCTAAACGCTAAAACAATTGCAAGGGAAATGCTCAAATCAGCTCAGTGGTGAGTACGCAACTCTGGAGCTACATAATTAAGAGATGCATGATACACAATGAGAGAAGCCGGGCTATTTAGTATAGAGTATAGAAATAGCATATGATATGTACACCTGCCAAATAACGTGCTCTGACTAATACTCGATCAAGTTTACTGCTAATTGATGATGTGCCTGTTAGTATTAATAAGAAAATCCCAGCTATTCACTCCAATAGCAATGACAAGACAATATGCAATGGAAACATGACATATTCGTTTTTTTATGCTATACATACAGTATATAAAAAAGTTTTTATCTTTCATGGGATTATCTATGAAAACATATTCCTGTTCTCGCACATCCAGTGGCCACAGACACCAAGGACTGACATTTGCTATCTTATTACTGCTCATGCACACATCCATATTCTGCATCCGTGTCCGATCCACCCATTCATTTCTATGGGTCCACAAAAAATTGGACAGCACACAGATGGCATCAGTGTCCGCATCCATTCTGTAATACAGACACGGATACTCATTTTTAGTAATGGGAGTGACAAAAACACTGAGTACACATGGAAGGTACGTATCAGTATTTTGCAGATCTGTAGTTTGCAGACTGCAATATGGACATGGTGGTGTGGATGAGGCCTTGGAGGGAGGGTCAGCCTAGTCATCCTGTTATGATAGGGTGGAGATTGAATAGTAATAAGTAACTAATGTTCAGGTCAGACCTCTACTGATCAGAAAGTGATGTACACTGTATACTCAGAGATTGATGCTTTAGGCCACTTGCACATGGTCAGTATTAGGTCAGAATTTTTCATCAGTATATGTTAAATAGGACCTGTCACCACTCCTGACATGCCTGTTTTAATAGCTTCATGCATTCTCCATGTAATAACAATTCCGGAGCATCTATTCAGTATTACTCTATGTTATGCCACTCCTTTATTGTTTCTACTAGAATGAATTGCTAGCAGTCTGCAGTAAGGGTACAGATAGAGGTGTTACCAGTTGGGGGGTGGGGTGTTTCTGCACAGTCTCAAAATTGCAGCACTGGTTGGATAGAGTGAGACTGTGCAGTTACACCGCCCCCCTCCCTTACCATCCCTCTGTACCCTTACTGCAGACTGCTAGCATGCTAGCAATTCATTCATAATTCTATTACAAATAATAAAGGATCGGCACTACATAGAGCCATAAGGACAGATGCTCCAGAATTGTTATTAAATGGGGAATGCAAGTAGCTATTAAAACAGGCATATCAGGATTGGTGAAAGGTCCTCTTTAAGTTAAAAGCAGGAGTGGAACCTACAGAGAAAAATAGAATGGAAACATTTACTCCTCTTTTGTGTTTGGAGCCACTCTTGGTTTCGAGTTACAAATGCAAAATACTGACCACATGCTGACCGCATGAAAGTGAGTATATGGTATGCACTGGAAAAGCTCCCGCTGCATGCCTCAAGCAAGGTGCATAAATCAAGGTTTTACTAAAAACAATTTGTGCCAAAAAGAGTGTCTAACACTGAGCTGGCATACGTCAACTTTTTTTTATTTTTATTTTTTATGTACATGAAGGTACAGTCTCTTGCACTTTCCTACACAGAGGGGTACAGTGAAAGAAATATATACTACTATTTTTTTTTTATTTTTAGGATGGCCGAGTTAATTGCCGATGTATGCCAATACACTGGACTGCCGATGCCTCCCAGCAGAGGTATATGTCAGGAAATACTCAAAATGTGAAACTAAGGCCCCATGCACACGACCGTTGTTTGTTTCCGCGTCCGTTCCGTTTTTTTCACAGATAGGATGCTTCCCCATTCATTTCAATGGGTCCGTCAAAAAATGCGGATGGTCAACCGTTTTTGTTCCGCAACCGTGATCCGTGTTTTCATTCCGTCAAAAAAATAGTGCATGTCCTATTTTTTTCACGTTTGCGGACAAGGATAGGCATTTTTACAATGGATCTGCCATAAAAATCGGATCCGTCAAAAAAAACGGTCCGTTGTTCGTTTTTTTTGACGGACGCAAAGTTTCAAGGAGGAGCGGACGCGGAGGCAGGCAACGGTCGTGTGCATGTAGCCTTAACAGAAGGAAATAACAGGGTCTAAATGCAGCCTTAGGGCTCATGCACATGAACATATTTTCTTTCCGTGTCCATTCCATTTTTTTCTTGTGAAAAAAAACGGAAGTTACTCAGTGTGTATTCCGTTTCCGTATGTCCGTATTTCCGCTTCGCAAAAAAATAGAACATGTCCTATTATTGTCCACAATACGGACAAGGATGGTACTGTTCTATGAAGGGCCAGCTGTTCCGTTCCACATAAGCCCTTAGGCAATGTGCATTTGTGGCATACATTTCATGGCAAAAAGGATTTGTGAATTAGTCACAGAATGTGTTTTTGTAGATTTTGCTGCAGATTTGCAGTGGGTTTCACATTATGTATTCACACTACAAATGATCAAATTGATTCTAAACTGATCAGATTCATTACGAATTTAACCCCTTCTACCCCGGGCCAGTTTTCGCCCTTCTGCCCAGGTCAGTTTTTGCAAATCTGACACACATTTATTTATATAAGCCATTCTGAGATTGTTTTCTCGTGACACATTGTGCTTCATGATAGTCATAAATTTGAGTCAATATATTTCACCTTTATTTATGAAAAATCCCAAATTTACCCAAAATTTAGAAAAATTCTAAATTTCAATTACTCTGCTTTTAAAACAGAAAGTGATACCTCATAACATATTTATTACTTAACATTCCCCATGTGTCTACTTTATGTTGGCATATTTTTGTAAGACGTTAGAAGCAATTCTTAAAATTTTTAAGAAAATTTCCAAAACCCACTTTTTAAGGACCAGTTCAGGTCTGAAGTCACTTTGTGAGGCTAAGGCCTCATGCACACGACCATATGTATTTTGCGGTTTGCAAAACACGGATTTCACAAAAAAGGATGACGCCCATGTACATTCCGTATTTTGTGGAGACGGAACAGCTGGCCCCTAATAGAACAGTACTATCCTTGTCCGCAATGCAGACAATAATAGGACATGTTCTATTTTTTTGAGGAAAGGAAATACGGACATACAGAAACGGAATGCACATGGAGTACCTTCCGTTTTTTTGCGGAAGGTACCCCATGTGAATGGTTCCTCATACGGTCAGCAAAAAAATCAGAACGGACATGGAAAGAAAATATGTTCGTGTGCATGAGGCCTTAAAAAGTAGAAACTCCCCATAAATGACCCCATTGCAGAAATGACACCTCTAAAGTTACTCAAATCTTTGTTAACCCTTTAGTTGTTCCACAAGAATTAAAGGAAAATGGAGATAAAATTTCTAAATTTCACTTTTTAGCAGATTTTCCATTTTTTCTTTAACACATCAAGGGTTAACAGCCAAACAAAACTTAATATTTATTACCCTGATTCTGTGGTTTACAGAAACACCCCACATGTGGCTATAAACTGATGTAAGGGCACACGGCAGGGCGCAGAAGGAAAGTAACGCCATATGGTTTTTGGAAGGCAGATTTTGCTGGACTGGTTTTTAGATGCCATGTCCCATTTGAATCCCCCTGATGCACCCTTACAGTAGAAACTCCCAAAAGTGACCCCATTTTGGAAACTAGTGGATAAGGTGGCAATTTTATTGGTACTATTTTGGGATACATATGATTTTCAATTGCTCTATATTACATTTTCTTTGTGAGGCAAGGTAATAAAAAATGTCTGTTTTGGCATTGTTTCTATTTTTTTTTTCATCTGACAGGGTAGATCATGTGCTATTTTTATAGAGCAGGTGGTTATGGACGCAATGATATCAAATATGTCTACTTTCTTAGTTTGTTTCAGTTTTACATAATAAAGCATTTTTGAAAAAAATATGTTATTGTGTCTCCATTTTCTGAATGCCATATTTATTTATTTCTTTTCTGCCGAGCGTCTTGTGCAGGGGCTCATTTTTACAGGAAGAGTTGACATTTTTATTGGTACCATTTTTGGGTACATGTGATTTTTTGATCATTCATTATTACACTAGGTGACCAAAAAATTGGTTGTTTTGGAACAGTTTTTATTTATTTATTTTTACAATGTTTACCTCAGGGGTTGGGTCATGTGATATTTTTATAGAGCAGATCGTTACGGATGTGGCAATACCTAATATGTATATTTTTTTCTTATTTATTTAAGTTTTACACAATAATAGACAGTAACACAATGTTTATCGGATTAATATGTAATATTATAAGGATTTGTTCGACATCGAATCTTATACTACAAGACAAAATCCCTTTTGTATATAAAACGTAACTTTTACTATTTATTAGATAAAATAAGTATCCCAAAACGAGTGCCTTTTGATACTTAGCACTACCTCCCTTATCCAGAGCACTCCCCAGGCTTTATTTAAAATCAAGATAACTGGGGAGGATGAGAAATAATAGACTCAATGGTCCTTAGTATTGCACTATTTACGCAGCCTCAATAGTGGTAGGGGAGTACGTGTGTGGGGGGCACCGTGGGATAGGCTCCTCTGGCAATGGCTGGGACTTAAAGCTAAGGTAAATCGTGGGAGAAAGGTCTACTTACCCTTCCCAGGCCCTGCCTTTACTCAGCCCAGGGACCACCCCTAATGGTGGGGTTCCCTGTCCTCGTGCCTTCCCTACTGGCCCTACACTTGCCCCTCAAATTCTCCCCTATTGGATAGTGCTCAACTGGTTAGTGTTCCCCACTCAGAAGTGAGGGTCTAAGTAAATACCAGTGACAATGTTGTCTCTATGTTAAACCCCAGATGTGAATATGTATGGGGACTTATTTCATACATATTCACATCTGGGGTTTAACTATAGAGACAAAATTATCACGAGTATTTACTTATTGTATTTACTGTATTGTAATGCATTGCCTGTTAGTGTTTTACACAGACTTATACACTAACAGGTTGCCTAGGAGACCCAGGCCTGAGGCTGAATCTCCTGGGCATCCGTAGAAGGCAGGTCCCGATGCCGTGCAAGGCATTGGACAGCCTCTGCACGGCTTCGGGCTGCCTTCTCACCCATTGGTCCCCTCCACAGCAGCGTGGGGACCCGATGGGCTGTCTTACTCACAGCAAACCCCTTCTATGTCATGGTCAGTGCTGACCGCGGCATAGAAGGGGTTAATGCGTTGGCATCAGTGTTTTCACTGAAGCTGGCACATACAGCAGAGGTCCGGATAACGGGAACAGTCGGTCCCCTGCAGCTGATCGGGCGGACGCAGCTCTTTCACCCGCCCGATCAGCACGCCGTAATAGTACAGCGCTGGGCGGCAAGTCACGTCCCACTGTGCGTACTATTAAGGCACTGGTCGGGAAGGGGTTAATATGCCAGTTTCATTCAACGCACTGTAATATGTCAATATATTATGCAGTTTCAGTTAATGCATTTTGCTGCATTACTATATTGGTTTTAATTGAAACATATTTTACATCACTATAGCATTGTTAAATTCTCAATAGCAGTGTGCAGTGTGTTTGTATTAGGCGAGGATGTTTAATTGCCCCTCTGTCTGTAAATAAAATTAAAAGATGTAGTATTGTACCATTTAATAATATGTGTATCAAACCTATGATGTTTCAATTGTAGACCTCATAATAAAATGTCTGGTAAAAACAGAAGGGGTAATGTAAGACTAATGCCCTGTCATCCACGAGTCAGATTGTGGGTGACTGTAGAAGTACAAACAGCAGTAGCAGCACAGTAGGCACCACATGTCCAGCCAGCTGCTTCTGGTATGAGACAGATTATCATTATGGTCCAAGAAGTTTGGACTGCTGTGAGGAGAAGGTTCAGGTGGAGGCAGGGGACCTCACTCTTTGATGGTGGTAGTAATAGTAGCCACAGGGGTGGCAGACACATTTGAAGCACATACAGAAGATGGAATCATGGAATCATGAGTGTCTGGGGCCATGCAGCACATATTGACATATTACAATCTGATAAAAATTCATTTTAATGCTTGGGACTATAATGATAATTGTGTGTTGGACAGGACCTGGGACATCAGAGAAGGAGGATGGTGGCCACAGTGGCAATAAAGAGCAAATGCAATGGACAGCCAAAGACAAAATAAACTAAAAAAACTGCCAGGGCCAGATCTGCTTCTATAGTAGTCATCTTGGGAACTTGTGATGCCGCTGATACTGTGGACACAGGCACAAAATGTGTCAAATGTAGTACCTCCCCTATGGAATTTTTTCTTCAAAAATAAGCCATCATAACTGGATCCAGTAGGAAAATAGAATTGGCTAGTATTCAAAACAAATCTGTCTTCCTTCTCCCTGTCTTCTTTGTGGCCGGTTCCCCAAACAGTAATGTGTCCATGTCATTATCAACTGTTTCTTCTACTGCTCAGACTCCTCCTCCTTGTCCTCTGCTCAATTGTGAAACATTCATAATGGAATGTGTGGCCATAAGAAAACTATTCTTGTCCAGCAATTAGCTTGTGTGCCAGCTGAACTCCCACCTGGCCGAGTTGCTGGGGATGCAGTTGCTGCCGTGCCACTTAGTTGTGGTAAATGTGGTGCAGTTCCAATTAAACAGACACTATTGTATCTGGCCAGGTGTGCCTAAAAATGTCTTGTCATTCTACAACTGTAGCACAGTCCAGTGGCTTCACCTAAATGTTATTCTTCTCAATGGCATTTGTACTTTTGGTAAGCTGTACATAAAACATGTCTCATCGTTCTGCAACTGTGGCGCACGTCCTCGCCTTCAATCCAATTGTTTTTTTCTCGAAAGTATTTGTGCTTCTGGTCAGCTGTTTGTAACACATTTTCCATCGTTCTGCAAATGTGGCACAAGTTCACACCTTTACTAAAATTTAATTCAGCAGTCATTATTATTCCTGGTCAGCTGTCCATAACATAGGTCTCACCGTTTGGCAAATGTGGTGCACTCCCACATTTAAGTATTTTCTATGGCATTTGTGCTTTCGGTCCAGCTGTCCATATAATGTGTCTCATCATTTTGCAAATGTGCCACACAAACAAAATGTAATTCAGCATGCATTGCTATCTCTGGCTAGTGTTCCATAAAATGTGTCGTTCTCCTAATTTGGTGTACTTCCATGTCTTCAAAATTCAATTCAGCAGGCATTGCTATCTCTGTTGAGCCTCATTGTGTTTTTAATGTGGTGCACCTTCACCCAAACTTTATTTTTTTCTATGGCATTAGAACTTTTGGGCAACTGTACATAACACTTATGTCATTGTGGCACAGTTCCACACCTTCATCCACATTTTATTTATTTTACATTCAGGCAGTAATACTTTTGGCCAGCTATCTGTTAAAATCGTCTCATTTTCTTAATGAGAATAGTGTTGAGCGCGAATATTCGAAAAGCGAATTTTTTTAGCGAATATCGGCACTTCGCTAATTCGCGAATATTTCGAATATAGCGCTATAAATTCAGCTATTTCGAATATTCGTTTTTTTTTTTTTTTAGTTATATTTTTCTTTCCTACTTCCCAAAAGTAGTTCTTACCTGTCCTGAGGATTCCTGGCTTCCTGGCTGCTCTAGTCAGTGCCCGTTGCCGCTTCTGCCGACTTCCGTGCTCATGTGGAGCGTCCCCATCCATGGGAGAATCTCCATATACTAAAATGTACTGTCGGATTTGAGGAATTACGTTGAAATCGCAATGCGATTAATTCAAGTTATATTAATCGCATTACGATTACAACTTAGCACTGATATCTTACATAGGCTAGAATTAACGAATATGGAGTATAGCTATGCACTAGCAGTGCTAAGTTGAAATCGCAATGCGAATACTTTAAGTTAAATTAATCGCATTGCGATTTCAACTTAGCACTGCTGCTATATTCCATATTCGTTAACTTCGTTAATTCTAGCAAGCTGACCCATTATAAACCCAGCTCTAAGTTGAAATCGCAATGCGATTAATATAACTTGAATTAATCGCATTGCGATTTCAACGTAATTACTCAAATCCGACAGTACATTTTAGTATATGGAGACGTTCCCATGGTGATGGGGACGCTCCATGAGCACAGAAGTTATGGTAGCTTGGTAGAATTAGCTGAATAGCGAATATGACGAATGTATTCGTCATATTCCTCAAAACGAAGATAACGAAGTATTCTACATCTTCGTTTAGCTACCTATTCGTCTCGTCATCGTCAACTTCGCTATTCGCTAATTCTAGCAATCAAATAGGAAGGTTGACTTACCAGACAAGCTGTGTTAAATTCGCTATGCGATTTTTTTTTTTTTAATACAATAATTATATTACTTGATAAAATTATTATAAGTATTCTATTTATTAAAAAAAAAAAAAAATGCATAGCGAATTTAACACAGCTGTCTCTATAGGCAACCTTCCTATTTGATTGCTAGAATTAGCGAAGTTGACGAATAGGTAGCTAAAGCGAAGATGTAGAATACTCGTTATCTTCGTTTTGAGGAATAGAGCGAATACATTCGTCATATTCGTCATCCTCGCTAATTCTAGATATGAAACCAATAGGAAAGTAGCCTTAAGTACAAATCGCAATATGCGATTATTTAAATCGCATGTTAATCGCGATAACTAGAAAAAATGACGAATATTCGATTTCGACGAATATGAAACGAATATTCATTCGAATATTCGCGAATTTCGTCGAAATCGAATATGGCACCTGCCGCTCATCACTAAATGAGAATGGCCTTTCTCCAGCATATAGTCTGTCAGTGACCCCATGGACTTGTGGGCAGGCAGTAGCTGTAACTAGCATACTGTAGTTGCTATGGCTGTGCTGACTTGTCCAGCCTCCATCAGCACAGTCCATCACACCTTAAATGGACAAAGTTGACTCCACAAGTGTACAAAACATCACTTTTGTCAAAATGAATGAGGCATTGTTACATTAGGATTCTCACACACCTCTTGCTGAGGCTGATGAATAGATCTATCATTGCTAAAAGTAGCTAATTATCTCGGGTTCATCTACATGCTACTGCCATAGTCTGCCTGTTTATCATCACGTTCTGTACTTTATTGCAGCTGCTACTGCTACCACTGTCATTACAGCTGCTACACACACTACTGCCACTGCCATTGCACCTACACAGCTGGCAGTACTACTACTATCCTAAAAAAGCCATGCACACCTCTACTGCCTTGTTTGTTCCATGTTGTGCTGCTATTGCTGCCATGTGCCACAATTATCTCTACACATCTTACCCTTTCTACATCCACACTGTACTGTTGCTGCTCCCAAATAAAATACTTTTACATACAAATGGCTGGCTCACATTAAAAAAAACTATTTATTCAATTATATACATATATCAAATTAAAAACATATAAAATACAATATAATATTTTATTATAGCTAGGTAGTTATAGCAGGCCGAGCACCAGTTGATTTTCTAGGGAGCTTCCCAGATTCATTTATTGAGAGTAATTAATTTTTTTGAGACATGTTCAGAACAAGCCACTGTTTCTTCTGACATTAACACGTGTGTATAAAAAGGGGCAGGCAGTTGTCTCCGTTAAGGCATAATTTTTGCATGCTTGCTCTGAACAAGCAGCAACTTCTGACACTACGGTGGGTGTGTGAATGCATAAACAAGGGCAAGAATCTGCTCCTGTTAATGAATAATTTTTGGAATGCTTTTTTTTCAATAATAGTGTGTTATTTAAACACTGTCTACCCCAATAAGGGACAATTTTTGGATTTTTTTATTTATTTCAAAAAGCATAACAAAAGCTATGATGCAATGTGTTTTTAAACATGTTTGTTAACACCGTGAACCATGGGGAAAAGGCAAAAATTTAAAAGAAGCATGAAAGAAAATAGTCCTAGGAGGCCTCAGCATGTCACATACGACTTTTTAGGCCAATTAAAGCATTTTTTTTATCAGCTGAACGGATTGAGACACACATAGAATTTTTGGAACAATTCCTAAGCATGTGGATGAGATTTGTTAAGCCCATCTGAGCCCATCATATTTATTTTGGGGCTTTTGCAGATATTCGTCGACTACTTTATCAGGCAAGAAAATGACTTTCCAACTATTGGATTAGACCTATTGTTCTAACAAGAGAAGAGTTTATTTGCCTATTGAATGAGGTAATCTGAATGGAATAAGGTGTATATTAGTGTTGATTTACTGAGCACCCAAGCACAATGGAAGTCAATGGCAGAACTCGAGTATTAAACCAGGCACCCCTGCTCTGAAGAGTGGAGGGTGTCTGGTTCACATGAAAGGTCAGAAATTGAAGGAAAATCCACTGAAATGGTTCGTGAACAGCATGGGGAGGATGTCTGAATGCATCTTGGACTCCTAGGTCGCTGTTGGGAGCAATGTTGGCCGAGTAGTATGCCAATTTTACAGACTAACAATAATACACACAAAACTGAAAATAAAATCGATTTTAGAGAAAAAAAAGTGTTAGGAAACACTCTTTTGTTTATATTTACTTGTATATAAAATGCAAGTGCTGCCAAAAATTACAAGGAAAAGGAACTCCGATGTAACCTGTATATCACATAAAGAAGGGCCTCGTTCACATTGTGGTTCAATTGTTCAGGTATTGGGACTCCTACACTCATAAAGCCTATGCACTAAGTGAAAGGGTTGCCAAAAATTACAAGGAACCGACACTCCAATACATCCTATATTACACATAAAGGAGGGCATCATACACACCCTTGAAAAATTATGATTGATGGTCTGCTGGTGACCCTCAAACATTAGGAGCAAGGGCCTGCTGATTACCCTCTAAAACATTAGGGCGAAGGCCTGCTGCTGAGCTGACCCTCTAAAACATTAGGGGTGAGGGTCTGCTGCTGAGCTGACTCTCTAAAACATTAGTGACGAGGGCCTGCTGCTGATCTGACTGTCACGGCCGCTGTTTCCGGCTGTGACCTTCCGTCCATTCGTGTGCTGCAGTTCCTCGCTGCAGCTTCGTTTCAGTGTTTGTATGTGGTCTTGTATGGGTTAACTCCCATGTGTGTCGCCTCTCAGATGCACCCATGGTACCTGTATTTAAGGCTGAGGTTTCCTCAGTTCTGGGTCAGCTCTCCTGGTGTGTACTGTCTCCCATGCTTCTGACCCATGGGATCCGTGTCCGTCTGTTCTCTGTAGGTTCCTTGTTCATTGTTGTTGCACTGCCTGTCGTTCATTGTTTGATGTAGTTCGTACTCCTCTCTGTTATTAGTTTGCCTGTTATGTTATGTCTTGCAGCGGGCTTTGCCCGTTTGTGTGTTTGCTCCATGTTCGCTAGCTTGTTCTGCAGCCTTCCTTGCTGCAGAGTGCATTGGCAAGGCCACACAGTATGTCACTGGTGGAGCAAAATCTTCTCTGCCCTTTGCCACTCCTGTGTTCTTGCTGGAACTCCTGCTAGCATGTATTTGCCTATGTTTGCTTTTATGTATTTTACTATGCACCGTCGGTACCTCCGGTACCTCTGTCCGTTCGCCCCTGTTGTCACTGTCTAGTTCACGCTCCATAGTGGACCCTGGCAACCCCCTGCAGCAAAGTCTATCCCCACCATCTGGGGCTCTAGTGAACACCTGGGTTTGCTTAGACACGCCCCTCTGGAGTATTGCTAGACAGTGGCGCAGTGGGAGTTTCTCCCCACTGTGCAGACGGTGCATAGAGGTTATGTTTTCCCTGTGCTTCTGCCTTTGCTTGTGCTTGTACAATAAACTCCGTTTTGTCCGTATCCTGGTCCCATGTTTATTGTGATACGACGCGGAGGTCTTTCGCGGGACCTCCAACTCATGACACTGACCATAGAAAAAATTATGGGCGAGGGCCTGCTGCTGAGCTGACCATCTAAAACATTAGGGGTGAGGGTCTGCTGTCGAGCTGACTCTCTTAAACATTAGGGGTGAGTGCCTGCTGCTGATCTGACTATCTAAAACATTAGGGGTGAGGGCCTGCTGCTGAGCTGACCATGGAGAATATTTTTGGTGAGGGCCTGCTGCTGACCATCTAAAACATTAGGGGTGAGGGTCTGCTGCTGAGTTGACTCTCTAAAACATTAGGGGCGAGTTTGGTAGTGTTTTGGGATTATCTGCAACTATTTATTGAATAAGTATATCTAGTCCTAGTTTTGTCCTGTGTCTGTATAGCCACATATGTATGTATTTTATTATATTTGGTAATTGTACTATAAACGCATTTCTATTATCAATAGCTGTGTAGTGTATTATTAGAGGTTAGGAAGTAGCGCAGATAATGTCTCTGTCTTCAGCGGCCAAACTTGCATGCTTTTTAGCGCAGGTTGCACTAAAAATATATATTGCTCACCTTCATCCTATTAAATGGTATATATGCTTGCAAGTATGTCACAAGTATAGTAGAGCAGTTTTTTAAGTGTATGCGCAAATAAAATTTCAGTCAATGTCACAGATATTTGGGATGCGGAAACGTTATACAGGAGAGGTACCACAGGTAATGGCACTGTCCGCAGCGTCTATGGAAAAAGTACACTGGATGTCACAGATATTTTTAGTATGCGCAAATGTTATACAGGAGATGTAGCGAAGGTAATGTAATTGTCCGCAGCGTCTACGGAAAAAGTACACTGGATGTCAACGATATTTTTAGTATGTGCACACGTTATACAGGAGATGTAGCACAGGTAATGTCGATGTCTGCAGGAGCTAAGCAATTGCACGCTATTTAGCTCATGTTGCGCTAAAAAGATATATTGCTGCCAAATACAACAATAGTCTTTAAAAGGAATTTGGGGTCTCTAACAATTGCATGCAATTTAGTGCAGGTTGCGCTAATAATATATATTGCTGCCAGACACAACAACAGTCCTTAAAACGACTTTTGGGTCTCTAACACCAACTCTGCCTAACAAAAAAATAAAATTAAATTCCCTACACTATTTGTCCCTTCTACAGCACAGCTCTCCCTGACTAAAATTGAGCTGAAATGTGTCATCGGGTGCTTTATATATGATGCGTTCCGGCCAGCCAATCACTGTAATACCAGTAACTAACATGGCTACGGCATTACAGTGAGTGGCAGTACTTACCTGCATGTTTATTGGCTGCGTAGCACTCGAGCATACTTGGTATTCGGCTGAACACCGTGATGTGCCGAGTATGCTCGCTCGACACTAGTGTATATCATAAATGGGGGCAGTCAAAAAGTTTGAATCTACTGTATATGGGGTCCATGGCCAGGGCTTCCATCACGACTGACTGTTATGTATCTGGGTGAGAGACTGACAGGCCCGAGATTACTTAAGTTGACTGTGATTTGACTGGAGGGTGGGGGTTACAGACTTATTTTCATCCCTTTTGTTGGAATCACAATATCAGTAAGGGGTGTTTGACAGTTTGTATTACTAAGGGTACTTTCACACTAGCGGCAAAACTATCCGGCAGACTGTTCCGGCGGGTGAACAGCTTGCCGGATCCGCCATGCTGCAAGTACCTGTGTGCTGCCATGCTGCCGCTCGGTCCCCATTGACTATAATGGGGCGGGGGGAGGGGGGGCGCAGCTACGGCGCAGCACGGCAGTTCACGGCCGGAGATCGCCGGATTAAAAGTACTGCAGGTCCATCTTTTTAGTCCGGCGATCTTTGCCGTGCACAGACATGCTGTGCCGTAGTTCCGCCCCTGCCCCATTATAGTCAATGGGGAGGGAGCGGCAGCACGGCATCACACAGGTACTTGCGGCATGGCGGATCCGGCAGGCTGTTAACCCGCCGGAACAGCCTGCCGGATAGCTATGCCGTAAATGTGAAAGTACTCTAAACTATCTGTTTTGTTGTTTGACTAACAGAAAAAGACTACATTTAAAAAAAATTATAATTCACCCTCTTTGCTGACATTGTAATATTCTGTGGATTTTTCATTAGTAAATTTGTAAGAAATATCCACATGTTAATTGTCATGTGTGCACATGCCCATAATCTGGAACGAGAAGGCATGCATTATTTTCCATGCAGAGCTTAGCAGTAGCATGCATTATACTTGTAACACTCCTTAAAGGGGTTTTCTAGTTGCTGTAATTATGTAATGTATTTATTTTACCTTTATTGCTCCTATCTGCTGTTATGGGCTGTGATCACATGACCATGTCCATGCAGCTCTTATTTCCTGCGATGTGATGTCCATGTGTGAAGCAGTGATAGGGTGCGTTTATGTAACTAGCTGGGCGGGAGGATCTATAAACTAGCTAGGTGTTGTTAGGAGCAAGGATAGGGGATTGTCTATGTAACTTACTGAGTGGGAAGAGCTATAAATTAGATGGGCATTATTAGGGGCAGTGACATGGGCGTGTCTATATAACGAGCTGGGTAGGAGGAGCTATGAACTAGCTGGATGTTGATAAGGACAGTGATAGGGGATTTCTATATAACTAGTTGGGTGGGAGGAGCTATAAACTAGCTGGATGTTGTTGGGGCAGTGATAGGGGAGTGTCTTTGTAACTAGCTGAGAGGGAGGGGCTATAAACTAGCTGGGTGTTGTTAGGAACATTGATAGAGGAGTGTCTATGTAACTAGCTGGGTGGGAGGAGCTATAAACTAGCTGGATGTTGTTAGGGACAGTGTTGGGGCAGAGAAAGGAGAAGTGCATCATGGGTTTGATTGGATACACAAACCATTAGAAAACGTGGTGTTAAACAGGCAGGATATGCTCAAACCCATATGCAGTTGTGCATGTATATAGGGGAGTATATCCTGCAGGATATAGCATATCCTGCCTGTTTAACTCCATGTTTTCTAATGGTTTGTATATTCTTATGTTTGGAGGTATATAAACTCCATTTTAAATGTGCCTGCTTTTCATCTACAGGCTACATTTAGGTGCACCTGTTAGGCCCTGGGCCATATCAGCCAGTCTCGGTGGGGCTCACAGGCACCTCCCACCTCCCATTGCAAGCATGGCTACATGCTGAAGGTTACTGGTAAGCTGTCTGGGAATCAGGCCTTATGCTCCCATAATTTGCCCACTGGCCCCTGGTATCGCCCATACGGCACAGGTAGGCGAGTGGTAGGGCCTCAGGCTACTTGAGAGACCTTGAGCGCGGTGCCCGAGCTTAAGACATGTCCTCCTAGTAGGATATGTCGAACTAACCTCTCAATTTTAACATCAGTGTGAGGGTTTAGTATTACCGCAGAGTGCACCTGTCTTTGCTATTGTTAAGGTTTTTGATTGGATACAGCAACAAGAAGTGGCACATACAGGATATGGTATAAATCAGAGTTTTTGTTTACATGATGCAAATGGGTCTGGAGTTGAAATGGAAAATTATGAGGAAGATCCATGAGGTGAGCAACTACATAAGCTTTTAAAAATTTTTTAAAACCTCAGTAATCCAGGAAAATCATTTTATGTTTGTCTCTTGCACATTTGTTTAATGAGTTCTGAGAAATCGCTTAAACACTTAAAATTCATGCTGTGTGATATTCGAGCAAATCTTGAAGCAAAAATATCTGTATGAGCTTATATATTGTCTATCTGTAAAGAGGAATTTGCTGAATAAATCATATGCAGCAACTTCAGGTCGATTTCCTACTCATGCAATACTAGGACTATTTCAATCAGATATCGCATTAGCTTGATATTTCTGGCAGGCTGCTAGTACCGTGATCTGAATACAGAGTGTCTGTAGGCAGAGGCGTAGCTAGGGCTTCAGGAAAGGGTGGGCGTGTAATAATTCTGAGCTGTGCTCGAACCCAGTGAGTCCTGCTAGTGAATGTTTACAACTGCAGGGACACATCCTCAGGTTTTGTCCAGTTATTTGTTGACATTTTTTAAGCCAATACCAATTGTGGTTCATAGAGGGAGAGAAAGTCCTGTACATAGGACAGGTGCTACTGCAATTTTTTTATTTTTCTGTTCACATAGCCGTATGAGGGATTTTTTTTTCTGCGGGACAAGTTGAACTTTTTAATTCCACCATTTAATATTGCATACAACGTCGTGGGGAGCTGGAAAAAAATTCCAAATGGGGTGAAATTGGGAAAAAACAAAATTCCCCAGCAGTTTTATGTTTTTTTATGGCATTACCTATACGGTAAAACTGACCTGTTACTTTCATTCTCCAGGTCATTATGATTATGTTCATTAGCATTGGCGTGTATGAGAAATACACTGTTTCTATGGAGCTCTGGCACGGGCTCCAAAGGAACTAATATGCGGCATCCTCTTGTCATTCAGGACTAGAGTTGAGCGAACTTCTATTTTTAGTTCGGCGTTCAAAGTTCGGGTTCGGGTTATCGTAGCTACCGAGAACCATAACGACATTTGGAATCCATAAGGGGCTGCTTCATTGAACCCGAACTGTGGACAACCCTAAGGACCTGGGATGACATCACTGTCATGTGATCAGTGCAGGGGCATGGCTCAGTACTGGATCACCTCTTATCCAATCCAGTGCTGAGCCACGCCCTGCACTGATCACATGGCGGTGACGTCACCCCAGGTCCTTAGGGTTGTCCAAGGTTCGGGTTCAATGAAGCAGCCCCTTATGGATTCCAAATGCCGTTATGGTCCGCGGTAGCGAATTCCATAACGGGATGCTACGATAACCCGAACCCGAACTTTGGATGCCGAACTAAAATAGAAGTTCGCTCATCTCTATTCAGGACAGAAGCTGCCCACACTTCATCTGGCTCCCCGTTCCCCATGGTTTCTGCTTGTTCGGTCACGTTTGACCATTGATTCTGAAAGGTCTTGGACATTAGTTCATTAGGTTATAAAATATATCCCAAGCTCTAAACATCTCACGGAGCACTGTTCAATCCATCATCCAAAAATGGAAGGAGTATGGCACAACTGCAAACCTACCAAGGCATGGCGGTCCACCTACACTGAGAACCAGGGCAAGGAGAGCACTAATTAGAGAAGTAGCCAAGAGGTCACTCTGGAGGAGCTGCAGAGATCGACAGCTCAGGTGGGAGAATCTGTCCACAGGACAACTATTAGTTGTGTACTCCACAAATCTGGCCTTAATGGAAGAGTGGCAAGAAGAAATCCATTTTTGAAAGCAAGCCATAAAAAGTCCCGTTTGCAGTCTGCCACAAACCATGTAGGGGACACAGCAAACATGTGGAAGAAGGTGCTCTGGTCAGATGAGAACAAACTTGGAATTTTAAATTTAAATTGCCATGTGTGGCAATAAACTAACATTGCACATCATCTTGAACACATCATTCCCACTATGAAACATGGTGGTGGCAGCATGATGCTGTGGGGATGCTTTGCTTCCGCAGGGACAGGGAAGCTGGTCAGAGTTGATGGGAAGACAGATGGAGCTAAATACAGGACAGTACTGGAGGAAAACCTGTTATTGGCTTCAAATTCTAGAGACTGGTGGTCAACAACCCTAAACATACAGCTAGAGCTACAATGGAATGTTTAAGATCAAAGCATATTCATGTGTTAAAATGGCCCAGTCAAAGTCCAAACCAAAATTCTCACATTAAGTATCTGTGGCAAGACTTGAAAATTGCTGTTCATAGACGCTCTCCTTCAAAACTGATAGCTTGAGCTATTTTGCAAGAAGAATGGGCAAAAATGTGAGCCTGTAGATTTGCAAAGCTGTTAGAGACGTTCCCAAACTGAAGCCGGAACCCAGCAGCAGGGAGTGGGTAAGTATACTTCCCTTCTCAGGTCTGACTATGGGGAGGGGGAGGGGGATCTGCCCAAAAATCCCTGAAGTTGGAAAAACTCTTTAATGACTATGGCAACAGGGGCATAACTAGGAAGGAGTGCAGAGCCTTCGTGCCTAAAGAACCCCAAAAGTCCCTTTGCCCTTCTGAGGATATCAGTACAATAAATGATGCATGATAGTTGGAAGGCCTTATTACAGATTTCCTGTTGGAGCCCCTGTATGGGTATATATCTATAATGTATTTGTTGTTGGAATTTTTTTAATTAAAACCATTGCCCTTGCACGTCGCTTACTACTTTCTCAGCTAATGGACCTCTTTTACTCTGGTACTTGTTATAGAACAATGCTCGTTTCCAACTACAATTAGCACTAATCACTTCTCAGGACCCTTTGTAATCCCTGATTTTTCAGCTTGACATTTGTGCTATGAATTCTAATGCATTCAATTAACTTTTATTCTTATGCCATTTCTGAATTTGGACAGAGCTTGCGTGGAGTTCATTATTTGACAGGTGGTATTTCTCTTCTAATGCATTTAGATGACTGGGCAGAAATTAGAACTATGTAGAAAAGCTAATGTTAATGTTCACATTCCATCATCTCTTAGGAAATGTGTATCACGAGTCAGACTGTAAAAACTGCACAAGGCATGTTATTACGTGCATATGGCAGCCAGGATTTTTTTTAAAGGGGTTGTTCACAGATCACAGGATGTTTCACTGATAGGATCTTGATCGCTCAACTCTACTCTCCATAAATCACAGTTGAAAGAACACCTAGATGTTCGTGTTCGAGAAGTTCAGTCGAACTTCCGAAAATTTTCGGGTTAGGGATCGAACTCGACCGAACTTCACCCAGAACCAGAACACTATTGAAGTCAATGGGGACCCGAACTTTTGGGCACTAAAAGGCTGTAAAATAGTCAGGAAAGGGCTAGGGGCTGCAAAGGCAGCAAAATGTAGGTAAATCTCCTGCAAAGAAATGTGGATAGGAAGTTACTTAAATAAAATAAAATAAATAAAAATTAACCAATATCAATTGGCAACTTGGAGGAGGAGGAGGTGGAATAGGAGGTTGGGGTGGAATCAGGTGGGAATGCTATGGGAGTTGATGTTCTCATCACAGCCAAAAAGGATTCATGTCTGCCTGCCGTGCCACAAGCCTCATTCACAGACTCAAGGCCATGGCACCCGCAAAGAGGAGAGCGGTCCCGTAACACAACTCACGGACCTCAGGTCAACCTGCAATGGAACAGGCCATTATCATTTATGTAGACCCCTAACACCAAGACAGAGGAGGCAATTTAACAGTAAAAAGAGATTAATGTCTCTCACCCAGACAGAAAGCAATTCAACTAACTATAGACCACTGACACCCAGACAATAGGACGGTCATTAGACAGTAAAAAGAGTTTAATATCTCCCACCAAGACAACAAATGATTAAATGACATATAGGCCCCTGACACCCAGACAATGGGGCAGTCATAAGACAGTAAAAATTGTTAAATGTCTGCCACCAAGACAGCAAGCAAGTAGGTGAAATTTAGGCCCCTGACACCCAGACAATGGGACAGTCATGACAGTAAGAAGAGTTTAATATCTCCCACCAAGACAACAAATTATTAAACGACGTATAGGCCCCTGACACCCAGACAATGGGGCGGTCATTAGACAGTAAAAAGTATTAAATGTCTGCAACCAAGACAGCAAGCAAGTACGTGAAAGTTAGGCCCTTGACACCCAGAGGTCCCATGGCAGAGGGCAGAGGTATGGGCAGAGGTCCCATAGCAGCAAAAAAGGCATCATGTCACCCACCAACGGAGAAGGCCACTTTTAGTAATGACGCCACCTGCTGTGCTGAATACATGTTCAGACAAAACGCTGGCCGCCGGGCAGGCCAGCACCTCCAAGGCATAAAAGGCTAGCTCTGGCCACGTGGACAATTTGGAGACCCAGAAGTTGAATGGGGCCGAATCATCAGTCAGTACGTGGAGGGGTGTGCACACGTACTGTTCCACCATGTTAGTGAAATGCTGCCTCATGCTAACATGTTCCATATCAGGTGGTGGTGCAGTTAGCTGTGGCGTGGTGACAAAACTTTTCCACATCTCTGCCATGCTTACCCTGCCCTCAGAGGAGCTGGCCGTGACACAGTTGCATTGGCGACCTCTCGCTACTCCTCTGCCTTCGCCTTGGGCTTCCACTTGTTCCCCTGTGACATTTGAGAATGCTCTCAGGAGCGCGTCTACCAACGTGCACTTGTACTCGCGCATCTTCCTATCACACTCCAGTGCAGAAAGTAAGGTGGGCACATTGTCTTTGTACAGGGGATCCAGCAAGGTGGCAACCCAGTAGTCCACACACGTTAAAATGTGGGCAACTCTGCTGTCATTGAGCAGGCACTGCAGCATGTGGTCGCTCATGTGTGCCAGGCTGCCCAGAGGTAAGGACAAGCTGTCCTCTGTGGGAGGCGTATCGTCATTGTCCTCCGTTTCCCCCCAGCCACGCACCAGTGATGGGCCCGAGATGCGTTGGGTGCCATCCCGCTGTGTACATGCTTCATCCTAATCCTCCTCCACCTCCTCCTCATCCTCCTCGTCCTCCAGTAGTGGGCCCTGGCTGGCCACATTTGTACCTGGCCTCTGCTTTTGCAAAAAACCTCCCTCTGAGCCACTTCAAAGAGACTGGCCTGAAAGTGCTAAAAATGACCCCTCTTCCTCCTCCTGGGCCACCTCCTCTTCCATCATTGCCCTAAGTGTTTTCTCAAGGAGACATAGAAGTGGTATTTTAACGCTGATAACAGCGTCATCGCCACTGGCCATGTTGGTGGAGTACTTGAAACAGCGCAACAGGTCAAACAGGTCTCGCATGGAGGCCCAGTCATATGTGGTGAAGTGATGCTGTTCCGCAGTGCTACTGACCCGTGCGTGCTGCAGCTGAAACTCCACTATGGCCTGCTGCTGCTCGCACAGTCTCTCCAGCATGTGCAAGGTGGAGTTCCACCTGATGGGCATATCGCATATGAGGCGGTGAGTGGGAAGGCCGAAGTTACGCTGTAGCACAGACAAGCAAGCAGCGGCAGGATGTGAACGCTGGAAGCGTGCACAGACGGCCCGCACTTTATGCAGCAGCTCTGACATGTCGGGATAGTTGTGAATGAACTTCTGCACCACCAAATTCAGCACATGCGCCAGGCATGGGATGTGCGTCAAACCGGCTATTCCAAGAGCTGCGACGAGATTTCGCCCATTATGGCACACCACAAGGCCGGGCTTGAGGCCCACCAGCAGCAACCACTCGTCGGTCTGTTGTTTAATACCCCGCCACAACTCCTGCGCGGAGAGGGGCCTGTCCCCCAAACATATGAGTTTCAGAACGGCCTGCTGACGTTTACCCCGAGCTGTGCTGAAGTTGGTGGTGAAGGTGTGTGGCTGACTGGATGAGCAGGTGGAAGAAGAGGAGGAGGAAGCCGAGTAGGAGGAGGAGGCTACAAGAGGCAAATAATGATGCCCTGCGATCCTTGGCGGCGGAAGGACGCGCGCCAAAAAACTCTCCGCCTTGGGCCCATCCGCCACTACATTTACCCAGTGTGCAGTTAGGGAGATATAGCGTCACTGGCCATGCTTACTGGTCCACGTATCTGTGGTTAGGTGGACCTTGCCACAGATGGCGTTGCGTAGTGCACACTTGATTTTATCGGACACTTGGTTGTGCAGTGAAGGCACGGCTCTCTTGGAGAAGTAGTGGCGGCTTGGAACAACATACTGTGGGACAGCCATGGCCATCAGCTGTTTAAAGCTGTCTGTGTCCACCAGCCTGAATGACAGCATTTCAAAGGCCAGTAGTTTAGAAATGCTGGCATTCAGGCCCAGGGCTCGAGGGTGGATAGGTGGGAATTTACGCTTTCTCTCCAATGTTTTTGAGATGGAGAGCTGAACGCTGCCGTGTGACATGGTGGAGATGCTTGGTGACGGAGGTGGTGGTGTTGGTGGCACATCTTCTTTTAGTGGGCGGCAGGTGCCAAGAATTCCTCCCGAGGCGGAGGAAGAGGCCGAGGCAGCAGCAGAAGAGAGAGCAGGGGCAGCCTGAGTGAGTTCCTTCTTTTAAGGTGTTTACTCCACTGCAGTTCATGCTTTGCATGTAGCTGCCAAGTCATGCAAGTTATGCTAAGGTTCAGAACGTTAATGCCTCGCTTCAGGCTCTGATGGCACAGCGTGCAAACCACTCGGGTCTTGTCGTCATCACATTGTTTGAAGAGGTGCCATGCCAGGGAACTTCTTGAAGCTGCCTTTGGGGTGCTCGGTCCCTGGTGGCGGTGGCCAGTAGCAAGTGAACTCTCTTGGCGGCGGCTGTTCTGCTTTGCCCCCTGCTCCCTCTTTTGCTACGCTGTTGGCTCGGTCTCACCACTGCCTCTCTCTATGAACTATGAAAGTCACCTTCATTCCATGTGGAGTCTAGGACCTCATCGTCCCCTGCATCCTCTTCCACACAGTCTTCCTCCCTGACCTCCTTTTCGGTCTGCACACTGCAAAAAGACACAGCATTTGGCACCTGTGTTTCGTCATCATCAGAGATGTGCGGAGTCTGATGAGGTGGTATTCCCATGTCCTCATCATCAGTAAACATAATTGGTTGTGCGTCAGTGCATTCTATGTCTTCCACCACTGGGGAAGGGCTAGGTGGATTCCCTTGGGAAACCCTGCCAGCAGAGTCTTCAAACTGCATAAGAGACTGCTGCATAACTTGAGGCTCAGACAGTTTCCCTGATATGCATGGGGGTGATGTGACAGACTGATGGGCTTGGTTTTCAGGCGCCACCTTTGCGCTTTCTGCAGAAGACTGGGTGGGAGATAATGTTGTGAACGTGCTGGATCCACTGTCGGCCACCCAATTGATTAGCGCCTGTACTTGCTCAGGCTTTACCATCCTTAGAACGGCATTGGGCCCCACCAAATATCGCTGTAAATTCTGGCGGGTACTGGAACCTGAGGTAGTTGGTTCACTAGGACGTGTGGCAGAACGGCCACGTCCTCTCCCAGCACCAGAGGGTCCACTAAGAACACCACGACCATGTCCGTGTCCCTTACCAGATGTTTTCCTCATTGTTACCTTTCACAACAATAAGAAAAAATTATTTGGCCCAATGTATTGAATTCAAATTCAGGCCTTTTTTACAGGCGCCTAACATTATCTGGCTATCTATTTATGTACCATATTACATTAATTCAGGCACAGCAGTAACCACAGATTTAGTGGAATATTAATTGTAGGCCTAGTATTTAGGCCCTGGATGAAAGGTATCCTTTACGGACACATTTACACTTGGAGATGCACAGTAGCGTGTGAAAAATATATAGGATTATGCTTTCAGCACTTGTATTTTAACACTTTGAGTAATATACCCTTTAACCGAAAGAAATACACTTAGAGATGCACGCTGAGTGTAATATACCCTTTAACGACAGATTTGCACTTGGCCTGCAACAGCTGGAACACAAGATTTTGGGTATTGGCTATTTTGGCAATTTAATTTCACCACAGAACAAAATATATCCTTTGACAGATACTATTAAACTACTTGTCCAGCCACAGCTAGAACACCAGATTTACTGCATTTCTATTTTTGCAACTGAATTTCACCCCAGCAAAATAATTTATCCTTTGACGGACAATATGAAACTTGTCCAGTCACAGCTGTAACATCAGATTTACGGTATTTCTATTTTTGCAACTGAATTTCACCCCAGCAAAATAATATATCCTTTGACGGACACTATGAAACTTGTCCAGCCACTGCTGGGAAACCAGATTCTACGGTATTTCTATTTTGGCAATTGAATTTCACCCCAGAACAAAATATACCCTGCTAGGGACAGATTTAAACTAGGCCTGCAACAGCTGGAACACCAGATTCAGGGTATTGCTATTTTGGTAGTTGAATTTCACCCCAGAACAAAATATATGTTTTGGCGGACACTATTATAGTTTGCCAGCCAGTGCTGGGACACCAGATTTATGGTATTGCTATTTTGGCAATTGAATTTCACCCCAAGAACAAAATATATCCTTTGCAGGACACTATGAAACTTGGCCAGCCACAGCGAAACCACTGATTTATGGTATTGCTATTTTGGCAATTGAATTTCACCCCAGAACAAAATATATCCTTTGCAGGACACTATGAAATTTGTCCAGCCACAGCTGAAACCATTGATTTATGGTATTGCTATTTTGGCAATTGAATTTCACCCCAGAACAAAATATATCTTTTGCAGGACACTATGAAACTTTGCCAGCCACAGCTGAAACCACTGATTTATGGTATTGCTATTTTGGCAATTGAATTTCACCCCAGAAAAAATATATCCTTTGCGGACACTATTAAACTTGGCCAGCCACAGCTGAAACCACTGATTTACGTTATTGCTATTTTGGCAATTGAATTTCACCCCAGAACAAAATCTATCCTTTGCCTGACACTATTAAACTTGGCCAGCCACAGCTGAAACCACTGATTTAAGGTATTACTATTTTGGCAATTAAATTTCACCCCAAAACAATATATATCCTTTGCAGGACACTATCAATCTTAGCCAGCCACTGCTGGGGCACCAGATTTAGGGGATTGCTATTTTGGCAATAGAATTTCACCCCAGAACAAAATCTATCCTTTGCAGGACACTATGAAACTTGACCAGTCACAGCTGAAACCGCAAATTTACGGTTTTGCTATTTTGGCAACTGAATTTCACCCCAGAAATAGTGTTGAGCGCGAATATTCGAATAGCGAATATTAATCGCGAATATCGCAACTTCGATAATTCGCGAATATTGCGAATATACTGCTATATATTCGTTATATCGAATATTCGTCATTTTTTCCATCTGAACAAATGATTCCTCCCTGCTTAAAATGCTTGTGGGTCAATGAGTCATCGGCCCACAAGCAAAAGCAGGAGGAATCATGACTTTAGATGTTGAAAAGACGAATATTCTAAAAAACGAATATATAGCACTATAGGGAATATATTCGTTTGACATTTTTAGAATATTCGTCTTTTTCCCCCTCCAAACAGTACAGTTAAACCCCTTTGGCATACTCCTCCCCACAAGCGTCCCCGTCACCATGGGAGCATCTGGTGGTTAGAATATACCATCGGATCTGAGTTAGATCGTGAAAACTCAAATCCGATGGTATATTCCTAACACAGAAGCGTTCCCATGGTGATGAGGCAGCTGAAATTAGAATATACCAACACGCGCATACATACCGGCTCCCTGCTGCCTGGAGGCACCTGTCCTCTGACAGGGCACTGTGATCTGCACTATTAGCCCCTCAGATGCCGCACCTGAGGGGTTGATAGTGCGGATCTAGCACCCTGTCAGAGGTCGAGATGCCGCCGGGTCAACAGTGCGCCTCCCACTATTAAAATCATTAATGGGCAGTGCGCCTAATTCCCCCTCACCAGTATTACAAACAATAATTGGTGGCCAGTGCGATCCCCTATTAAACATCATTGGTGGCCAGTGTGCGCAGACAATCCCTCCCCAGTATTAATTATCGCTGGTCAGTGCGCACTCAATCCCCCTCCCTCCCCCAGTAAAAAATCCAGCGCAGGTAAGTACAATGCTGACTAACTAACCATGGCAGCCAGGACTGCAGTAGCGTCCTGGTTGCCATGGTAACGATCGGAGCCCCAGCATTACACTGCTGGGACTCTGATCGGAGCTGCCGCTGCCACCAATGATGGGAGGGGGAAGGGAGGCGCACTGCCAGCAATGATTTTTACTGGGGAGGGAGGGGATTGAGTGCGCACTGACCAGCGATAGTATACGGGGGAGGGATTGTCGGCACACTGGCCTATGATGTTTAATAGGGGGGATCGGCACTGGCCACCAATTATTGTTTGTAATACTGGTGAGGGGAATTAGGCGCACTGCCCATTAATGATTTTAATAGTGGGGGAGGCGCACTGCTACCCGGCGGCACCCGACCTCTGACAGGGTGCTGTGATCCGCACTATTAACCCCTCAGGTGCGGCATCTGAGGGTTAATAGTGCAGATCACGAGTGCCCTGTCAGAGGACAGGTGCCTCCAGGCAGCAGGGAGCCGGTATGTATGCGCGTGTTGGTATACTCTAACTTCAAGCGTCCCCATCACCATGGGAACGCCTCTGTGTTAGAATATACCATCGGTTTGAGTTTTCACGATCTAACTCAGATCCGATGGTATATTCTAACCACCAAGCGTTCCCATGGTGGCGAGGACGCTTGTGAAGGAAGTATGCCAAAGGGTTAACGAATATGGAATATAGCTATGCACTAGCAGTGCTAAGTTGAAATCGCAATGCGAATACTTTAAGTTAAATTAATCGCATTGTGATTTCAACTTAGCACTGCTGCTATATTCCATATTCGTTAACTTCGTTCTCATTCTAGCAAGCTGACCCATTATAAACCCAGCTCTAAGTTGAAATCGCAATGCGATTAATATAACTTGAATTAATCGCATTGCGATTTCAACGTAATTCCTCAAATCCGACAGTACATTTTAGTATATGGAGACGTTCCCATGGTGAGGGGGACGCTCCATGAGCACGGAAGTTATGGTTGGCTTGGTAGAATTAGCGAATAGCGAATATGACGAATGTATTCGTCATATTCCTCAAAACGAAGATAACGAAGTATTCTACATCTTCGTTTTAGCAACCTATTCGTCAACTTCGCTATTCGCTAATTCTAGCAATCAAATAGGAAGGTTGACTTACCAGACAGCTGTGTTAAATTCGCTATGCGATTTTTTTTTAATACAATAATTATATTACTTAATAAAATTATTATATTATATTATATTATTATTATTCTATTTATTAAAAAAAAAAATCGCATAGCGAATTTAACTACAGCTGTCTCTATAGTCAACCTTCCTATTTAGCTAGAATTAGCGAGAAGTTGACTGAATAGGTTGCTAAAACGAAGATGTAGAATACTTCGTTATCGTTCGTTTTGAGGAATATGACGAATACATTCGTCATATTCGTCATCCTCGCTAATTCTAGATATGAAACCAATAGGAAAGTAGCCTTAAGTTAAAATCGCAATATGCGATTATTTAAATCGCATGTTAATCGCGATAACTAGAAAAATGACGAATATTCGATTTCGACGAATGTAAGCGAATATTCATACGAATATTCGCGAATTTCGTCGAAATCGAATATAGCACCTGCCGCTCATCACTACCCAGAAACTTATTTGTCCTTTGCCGGACACTATTAAACTTGGCCAGCCACAGCTGAAACCGCTGATTTACGGTATTGCTATTTTGGCAATTGAATTTCACCCCAGAAAAAAAATATATCCTTTTCCCGGACACTATTAAACTTGGCCAGCCACTGCTTGGACACCAGATTTAGAGGATTCCTATTTTGGCAATAGAATTTCACCACAGAAAAAATCTCTCTTTTGCCAGACAGCAGACAGTATTACACTTGGCTAGCCACAGTTGGAACACCAGATTTAGGGGATTGCTATTTTGGCAAGTAAATAGAGGTGGGACGAATCCATATTTTTTCGAATCCGAATCCAAAACCGAATCCGAAAGGTTCTCCAATATCTCGAATCTTTCGATTCTCGAATCTTACGAATCCTGTGCATAGACCCCCAGTGTCATCCACAGACCCCCAGTGTCATCCACAGATCCCCCAGTGTCATCCACAGATCCCCAGTGTCATCCACAGATCCCCTGTATCATCCACAGACCCCCAGTGTCATCCACAGACCACCCAGTGTCATCCACAGACCCCCATCATCAACAGACCCCCTGTGTCATCCACAGACCCCCAGTGTCATCCACAGATCCCCAGTATCATCCACAGACCCCCAGTGTCATCCACAGACCCCCAGTGTCATCCACAGACCCCCATCATCAACAGACCCCCCCATCATCACTAGACCCCCTGTGTCATCCACAGACCCCCTTTGTCATTCACAGATCCCCAGTGTCATCCACAGATCCCCAGTGTCATCTACAGATCCCCAGTGTCATCCACAGACCCCCATCATCAACAGACCCCCTGTGTCATCCACAGACCCCCTGTGTCATCCACAGACCCCCCGTGTCATCCACAGATCCCCCTGTGTCATCCACAGATCCCCCAGTGTCATCCACAGATCCCCCAGTGTCATTCACAGATCCCCCAGTGTCATTCACAGATCCCCCAGTGTCATCCACAGACCACCCAGTGTCATCCACAGACCCCCATCATCAACAGACCCCCTGTGTCATCCACAGACCCCCAGTGTCATCCACAGATCCCCCAGTGTCACCCACAGACCCCCAGTGTCACCCACAGACCCCCAGTGTCACCCACAGATCTCGCAGTGTCACCCACAGATCCCCCAGTGTAATCCACAGATCCCCCTGTATCATCCACAGACCCCAGTGTCACCCACAGACCCACCACCACCAACCATCCACAGATGTCGCATCATATCCCCTGCCATATTAGGGCCCCTGTGATGAATAAATACCTCAGCAGAGGTATTGCTAGGAGACGGAGGACGAGGATCAGCGCAGGCGGCGGCAGAGCACGAGGCGGCGGTGCAGGCAGTGGCGGCTGCCCAGTAACTGACGTCACACACATCCACAGACCCCCAGTGTCATCCACAGATCCCCCTGTATCATCCACAGACCCCCCAGTGTCATCCACAGACCACCCAGTGTCATCCACAGACCCCCCATCATCAACAGACCCCCCTGTGTCATCCACAGACCCCCTTTGTCATTCATAGATCCCCAGTGTCATCCACAGATCTCCCAGTGTCATTCACAGATCCCCAGTGTCATCCACAGATCCCCCAGTGTCATCTACAGATCCCCAGTGTCATCCACAGACCCCCATCATCAACAGACCCCCTGTGTCATCCACATACCCCCTGTGTCATCCACAGACCCCCTGTGTCATCCACAGATCCCCAGTGTCATCCACAGATCCCCCAGTGTCATTCACAGATCCCCAGTGTCATTCACAGATCCCCAGTGTCATTCACAGATCCCCAGTGTCATTCACAGATCCCCAGTGTCATCCACAGACCACCCAGTGTCATCCACAGACCCCCATCATCAACAGACCCCCTGTGTCATCCACAGACCCCCAGTGTCATCCACAGATCCCCCAGTGTCACCCACAGACCCCCAGTGTCACCCACAGACCCCCAGTGTCACCCACAGATCTCCCAGTGTCACCCACAGATCCTCCAGTGTAATCCACAGATCCCCCTGTATCATCCACAGACCCCCAGTGTCACCCACAGACCCACCACCACCAACCATCCACACATGTCGCATCATATCCCCTGCCATATTAGGGCCCCTGTGATGAATAAATACCTCAGCAGAGGTATTGCTAGAAGCGGAGGAACGAGGATCAGCGCAGGCGGCGGCAGAGCACGAGCGCGGTGCAGGCAGTGGCGCTGCTCAGTAACTGACGTCACACACTGGCGCCTGCCCTGCACCACCTAGAGGAGGAGGAGTTGCCGCCTGCACTGCAAAAGGTTAGTACTTGTGGCCCTGCTGCCGCTGGTGAATAGCAGTGCGGGACGCGGTACTTGGGATTCGTAGGGGACATTTAGAGGGTGGGGATTCGAGTCCCAGAATCCCACGAATCCTGCAAGATTCGTGGGATTCGTGAATCCGTTAGATTCGCCGTCCCACCTCTACAATTAAATTTAACCCCTCAATAAAATTTAGAAATTTCTATCCTGAGTTTCTAGGGGTGACAATGAGCACAGCCAAGCCCCTGATGTAGGATATAGCAAAAAAAAAAACTAGTATTGATGGATTGATGGACTTGGTGGCAGCTTGTGCTGGTGCACCACAAGACACAAAATGGCTGCCAATCACCCCAGAAAAAAGTGACAGAAAAAGCGCTGTGTGCAACCTAAAAACCAGTGAGCAATTAACTAGCAGAAGTTGAATGATTCACAGCTGTAGATCGATCACTTCATTAGGTGTTTTTGCAGAGTTTTCCCAGCCAAATCTCGCCCTCACAGCAGCTGCATCCTATCCCTACATTAATCAGAGCAGAGTGACGTGCGGCGCTATGTGACTCCAGCTTAAATAGAGGCTGGGTCACATGCTGCACTTGGCCAATCACAGCCATGCCATTAGTAGGCATGGCTGTGATGGCTTCTTAGGGCAAGAAGTAAAACGCTAGCTGATTGGCTGCAGTGCAGCCCTTCAGAAAGCAGGAAATAAATCGCCGAACGATGGACCTGAACCCGAACTTTTTTGAAAATGTTCGGGTCCGGGTCCCGACCACACCCTAAAATTCCGTACGAACCTGAACTATACAGTTCGGGTATGCTCAACTCTAATGGAGAGCTCAATTTTAATACAGTGCCACCACAGAGCATTTAAAGTATTACATGGTTTCCTTTGAAATAAAGTGTTGTCTCCAGAAGAAGAGAAACTCTTTGTAGCTGCTCTTTACTTTGGCTAGATGAGGAGTAGGTAGTCATGTAAGACATAATGTTCTGCCTTTAAATAGTTTTAAAGTCACGGAAAGTAATGCACCATATGTAGTAATAGATACAAGCATAACATATGGACTACGCTCTTACTCTTATGATAAAATCTGAGACTCTTAGTCAATACATTTTGATCAAAACACATCTGGTCAAGGTGGTCTCAGTTCAGTCTCAGTCCTATGCTAAACCTACGTATGCCTTTATGCATTTATATTCAGGAGCGCAGACCATGCACATATAGTGTGTTGCACCTAGTTACCTCTATGTGCATCAGCAACCAATGAGAGGAAGAGCACACAAACCTATATGTAGACCTGCCTGGAACGCCCCCGAGCGGGACTACGTGCGTGAGACTGCATAGGCTACGCTGTGGACGTTAACTATGCACTGTCTGCAGGGCTCAGTGTCCCGGCTGGTGGCGGGAAAGTGTGCGCGCACTCACTGCACTGCCTGCAGGCTACAAGAGAGCCTTGCCGTGCCGTCCTCCTCCTGCTGCAGGAATTAAAGTGAGCAGGCCCCTACTGGCTACCACGGTCACTCGTCTTCACTCACTGTGCAGTCACAATACTACTGCACTGCGATATGGTAATTATTAGTGTTGAGCGCGAATATTCGAATAGCGAATTTTTTTTAGCGAATATCGGCACTTCGCTAATTCGCGAATATTTTGAATATAGCGCTATAAATTCGCTATTTCGAATATTCTTTTTTTAGTTATATTTTTTTCTTTCCGACTTCCCAAAAGTAGTTCTTACCTGTCCTGAGGATTCCTGGCTTCCTGGCTGCTCTAGTCAGTGCCCGTTGCCGCTTCTGCCGACTTCCGTGCTCATGGAGCGTCCCCATCACCATGGGAACGTCTCCATATACTAAAATGTACTGTCGGATTTGAGGAATTACGTTGAAATCGCAATGCGTTTAATTCTATCAAGTTGGCTTGATAGAATTAGCGAATAGCGAATATGACAAATGTATTCGTCATCTTCCTCAAAGCGAAGATAACGAAGTATTCTACATCTTCGTTTAGCAACCTATTCGTCAACTTCGCTAATTCTGGCAATCAAATAGGAAGGTTGACTATAGAGACAGCTGTGTTAAATTCGCTACGCTATGCGATTTTATTATTTTTATTTTAATAGAATAATTATATTACTTGATATAATTATTATAATTATTCTATTTATTAAAAAAATATATATAATCGCATAGCGGAATCGCTACAGTTGTCTCTATGGTCAACCTTCTATTGATTGCTAGGAATAGAGAATTGACAATAGATTGCTAAGCGAGATGTGGAGTCTTCAGTTATCTTCGTTTTGAGGAATATGACGAACTACGTCGTCATATTCGTCATCTTCGCTATAATTCTAGATTTGAAACCAATAGGAAAGTAGCCTTAAGTCAAAATCTCAATACGCGATTATTTAAATCGCATATTAATTGCGATAACTAGAATAATGACCAGATATTCGATTTCGACGAATATGAAACGAATATTCTTTCGAATATTCGCGAATTTCGTCGAAATCGAATATGGCATCTACCGCTCATCACTAGTAATTAATAATTACTCCATATTCAAGACAAGTGTGCACACCGAGTCCCGACCCAACCTTACTGACTGTCACTGTATTATCACATACATATACACTACAGCACTGTAGCTTACCTACCTACTAGTCCACATGATCATACAATAGGTGTACATACAGTCACAGTGTTCTTGCTCATTGCTCCGGCTGGTGGCGGAAAAGTGTGCGTGGCGTGCATTGACTGCACTGCCTGTGCAGGCCTACAAGAGTGCCTTGCCTTTCTCCTGCAGGGATCGCAATTTGAGCGAGCCGACCCCTCAAGTGTGCACACACACCGTGACCCAACTTTATCAAGTTTAAAAAAAAACACAAACAAAATATTAAGTCTAAATGAAAAAAGATTTACAAAAAAAAGCTAAACATTAACAATTAATGTTTTCATTTTCAGCAGATTTGTGTCGAATTTTTTTTTTTTCTCATAAATGAAAACGCTCAGAATATCGGTAGCAAATATCGGTTATTGGCATGAAATTTCTCATAATATCGGTATCGTCACTAAAAAATCAATATCGGTCGACCCCTAGTAGCCATGCACATCCGCATATTTACTATCATATCGTGCAGGATGTTTTGTATCTTTTTTCTGTAATTTAAATAGTTTTACCAATAAATATTTCCCTGTATAAATACATCCCTGTTCACCTGCTCCGTGTGCTTAGCCGCCAGAGAAGTGCTCTACTTGATCCCCAGCTTGCCTGTTGAGTGCAAATGTTCACCTCCCCGACTCTTAAAGGGTCAGCGTGCATGTACCAGAATCTTCCAAAGTCAATGGTTAGCTTCTCTGGGGTACTTAAGGTACCTTCCCCTGTGGAAAGAGGACTGAACAATAGGTTCTATTCCTCTAGTATCCTGAAAGATGTAATGATTATGCTTGCTTACCCATGTAGCATCTTCTGCTAGCTTTCCTGGATTGACCTTTCACTAAGTAAAAAGGGTCTGAAACCGCGCTGCTTCTAAATCCGTCGTGTGAAGCACAGGTGAATATATAAAGGGTATTAGCCTTTGTCCTCCTCTCTCAAAGGGTTCGATCCTCCTCAGACCGTCTCCTCTGTAAGATTAAACGACCGGCATATAGTGAAGTACCCTCTTAATAGTTGGTAAAAATGGTTTTATTTTACTCACAAACACAGGTGGTTTTCAGGCATATCACAAAGATAAAATACATCAGGTTCCTGCCCGACCCGGGTTTCGCTCTCTGGCTTCCTCAGGGGCGATCTCTGCGCATGTCCATAGCATGGCCCTTTAAATAGCCCAGTTTCCTGTTCCCGAACTCTGGGAGTCATTACCCAATCAGCATATATTAAACATTGCTCATATAAAAATACAAACTTAATCAGGGGACTGATTTCTCATCGCTAAAATCATATTTAACCACCATACATCCAAAGTATCCCACCAGATTAGTTACATAGTAAAAATCTTTAGTTTAACAGCTTGTGCATCCGCTCTCACGTCACCGCAATCCTATAACATACATAGGTCTCCTTAATACATTTGAGTATTCTCTTCCTCCGGACACTACCAATATCCTACTTAAATCTTTCACTTATATAACCATCATACCACGTTATTACAGTTCTTCTTAAACTCATGCATCACACGTGATTCATAAACCCTCCATTCATTTTCACTACTGGTCACGTCATCTCGATGTTCTTAAAACCCGCCTCCTTCCCATTCATAAACTTGGTGTCACATGATTCAAGTATCCAATCACCATCAAAAGGTCCTCGACACAGGATAAGACTCATCCCGGAGATCTTACAAGCCCGCCTCTTCCCCATTCAAAAGATTGGTGTCACATGATCCAAATGTCCAATCAGCATCGCGTTTTTCAAAGGTCCTCGACACAAGGTAAGACTTCATAGATATTTACACAAAGGTAGTACAATGTATCTACATTAAATCAAACAAGGTTTCAGATCGAATTCTATATTCAAGCCGCTGGGTTGCAGCGTCCCTAATTGGTAGATCCATTGTACTTCCTTTCTATTTATCCGCGCCAGCGAGTCACCTCCTCGCCAGTGTGGTTTAACCACTTCTACGCCAGCAAACCTCAAGCCCCGTGGATTCTTACTATGCATCAGCTTGAAGTGGGCCGACACACTATGGCTCATCAGTCCCTTCTTGATATTCCCTATATGTTCCTGAATCCTCACCTTCAACTTTCTCACTGTCCTGCCAACATATTGGAGTCCACACGGGCACTCCAACACGTATATAACACCCTCATTTTCACAGGAACAATTTCCTTTTATTCGGAACTCTCCTCCGTTCTTCTTAGAAACAATGCAATCAAGTGTTCTCATTCTCTCTTTTGTGTTGCGATTTTTACAACCGGTGCAGAATCCACACCACGTGAATTTGTCCCCCTCCCTACTCCCCTTTACCCCTGCTGGAGGGATGGCACTATGCACCAGCTTGGTCCTGATATTTGGAGCCTTCCTAAAAATAAAGGTAGGGTTCTTCGGTATGGCCTTCCCTAAAATCGGGTCATTTTTAAGGTTCCCCAATTTTTCCTGACAGCTTTTTAATGGTATCCGACATGGAACAGTATCCAGTTGTAAAGGAGAATCTATAATCCTTCTCATCCTTTTTATCTTTCATTATACCTCCTACTTTGGTTCTCTCCTCCTCAACAGTTTTAATAGTGGCTTCAAGGTGGTCTCCTTCATATCCCCTTTCAAGGAAGCGGTCCTTCAACACCTCACACTGTGACCTATAGTCTTCCACCGTAGTACAGTTACGAGACATTCTCTTAAACTGCCCTTTGGGTATATTCTTGAGCCATGGTTTATAGTGACAGCTTTTCACGTCAATATACGAGTTCACATCCGTATCCTTAAAAAAGGAGCTAGTCTTATAGTTCCCATCTTCTATCTTAATGCACAGGTCTAAAAATTTATGGACACATCACTAATCTCCCCCACAAACCGCAGGTTCCATTCATTATCATTAAGCTGATGGATAAAATTCTCCAACCCTTCCTTCTCTCCTTCCCACATTAGGAGGCAGTCGTCGATGTATCTCTTCCAGAGGGTTAGTCTGCCTCTGGAAGTGACCACCCCAATGTGGGGAGGATGGTGACTTCTTCCCATGCCCCCATAAAAATATTAGCGAAACTGGGGGCGAATTTCGCCCCATCGCTGTACCAATTCAGCTGGACATAATGGGAGTCCTTAAACCAAAAATAATTATGTTCAAGGCAATAATCCAAAATTTTCAAAATAAAATCCCCCTGCAAGTCACCTATTTTGGGGTCTTCTATAATTCTGTTTTCTACCGCTTTTAAGCCCAATTGCTTGGGAATTACTGTATACAAAGATGCTACGTCAACTGTAGCCATCCATGTATTTGATGTGGGTGGATTCAGATTTTTATTATCTGTATCACTGTTTCTGTGTCCTTTAAGTGGGAACGATTTTGTGTTGCATAGCCCTGTAAATAAAAATCTATATATTCTGTGACCTTGCATGTCAGGGAATTTAACCCCGAAATTATTGGCCTCCCTGGGAGTCAGTCAGACTTTTGTGTATCTTTGGCAAATGGTATATCACTGGCACAATGGGATGTGGGACACTTAAATATTCAAATTCCCTTTTATTTAGTACTCCTTTTAAAACCATCAGTTAATAGACCATCAAGGATTTTTTATACTCAGAAGTAGGATTACTTTTAAGTCTCTGGTATGTGGCTTCATCAGATACTAGTCTCAACATTTCAGACTCATATTTATCCCTATTCATCACGACCACACCCCTCCTTTGTCTGCGGGTTTAATTATTAACTCAGAATTCTTCTCCAGGTCTTTTAAAGCCTTCCTTTCCCCGAATGTTAAATTGTGGGTTATCTTATTCGCATCCAGTTCCTCTAGTTCTTTTAATAATCCTGTTTTAAACGCTTCCACACACTCATTATTTCGATTTTTGGGGAAGAATTTTGATTTCAATTTCAAATTTGTGTGCATAATACCCTCCCCTTCTTCTACCCCTTTCACTAGTGGTGCCGGATTATTCAACCAATATTTAGCCATATTGATTTTACGAATATATTTATGTATATCTAGGAACATTTCAAATTTGTTCACTTTTTGGCTTGGTGCATATTTTAACCCCTTGTTGAGAACCTTCTTTTCATCCTCTGTCAGCACATGATTGCTTAAATTGAATATCCCTCTCGTGTTTCCCTTGCTCTTTTTTGTCTTTGGGCTTGTTTTTCCCTTTTCCCTTCTTCCTCTACAAGGCTTCTTTTCAGTGGTGTTCTCACATTCTGTTCTTTTATTCCCACCTCCCTTGCTATCCCTTTTATACTCTGATGAGGAAAATTTTGTTCACCTTGTTGTGTCGACCTTAGTCTCCCTTCTTCTCCACTTTCTTTCATATTATTCTCTGCGTGACCTTTCTCCTCATAATTTGCCCTATCCATATACCCTCTATTTTCTTGCTGAGTGGGACCATAAAATTCTTGCGGTCCTCGTTTTGGTCTTCCATTATAACTTCCTCCTTGGTATGGCTGTCTATATGGTTGTCTATAATACTGTCCTCTATACCCACTGTTATGTCCATAGTACTGTCCTCCATAATTCCGTTGGTATGTGTGATCATTCCCTCTCTGGGAAACACTAGGATTAGACTGATATATGTAGTCATTTCCTCTAACTTGGTTATAAAAATCGCAACACAAAAGAGAGAATGAGAACACTTGATTGCATTGTTTCTAAGAAGAACGGAGGAGAGTTCGAATAAAAGGAAATTGTTCCTGTGAAAATGAGGGTGTTATATACGTGTTGGAGTGCCCGTGTGGACTCCAATATGTTGGCAGGACAGTGAGAAAGTTGAAGGTGAGGATTCAGGAACATATAGGGAATATCAAGAAGGGACTGATGAGCCATAGTGTGTCGGCCCACTTCAAGCTGATGCATAGTAAGAATCCACGGGGCTTGAGGTTTGCTGGCGTAGAAGTGGTTAAACCACACTGGCGAGGAGGTGACTCGCTGGCGCGGATAAATAGAAAGGAAGTACAATGGATCTACCAATTAGGGACGCTGCAACCCAGCGGCTTGAATATAGAATTCGATCTGAAACCTTGTTTGATTTAATGTAGATACATTGTACTACCTTTGTGTAAATATCTATGAAGTCTTACCTTGTGTCGAGGACCTTTGAAAAACGCGATGCTGATTGGACATTTGGATCATGTGACACCAATCTTTTGAATGGGGAAGAGGCGGGCTTGTAAGATCTCCGGGATGAGTCTTATCCTGTGTCGAGGACCTTTTGATGGTGATTGGATACTTGAATCATGTGACACCAAGTTTATGAATGGGAAGGAGGTGGGTTTTAAGAACATCGAGATGACGTGACCAGTAGTGAAAATGAATGGAGGGTTTATGAATCACGTGTGATGCATGAGTTTAAGAAGAACTGTAATAACGTGGTATGATGGTTATATAAGTGAAAGATTTAAGTAGGATATTGGTAGTGTCCGGAGGAAGAGAATACTCAAATGTATTAAGGAGACCTATGTATGTTATAGGATTGCGGTGACGTGAGAGCGGATGCACAAGCTGTTAAACTAAAGATTTTTACTATGTAACTAATCTGGTGGGATACTTTGGATGTATGGTGGTTAAATATGATTTTAGCGATGAGAAATCAGTCCCCTGATTAAGTTTGTATTTTTATATGAGCAATGTTTAATATATGCTGATTGGGTAATGACTCCCAGAGTTCGGGAACAGGAAACTGGGCTATTTAAAGGGCCATGCTATGGACATGCGCAGAGATCGCCCCTGAGGAAGCCAGAGAGCGAAACCCGGGTCGGGCAGGAACCTGATGTATTTTATCTTTGTGATATGCCTGAAAACCACCTGTGTTTGTGAGTAAAATAAAACCATTTTTACCAACTATTAAGAGGGTACTTCACTATATGCCGGTCGTTTAATCTTACAGAGGAGACGGTCTGAGGAGGATCGAACCCTTTGAGAGAGGAGGACAAAGGCTAAAACCCTTTATATATTCACCTGTGCTTCACACGACGGATTTAGAAGCAGCGCGGTTTCAGACCCTTTACTTCATGAATTTTCCAGTGTGAATTACCCACCACACTACATTGGAACCAGCAGCGCAAGTAACTGTCCGTGTTTTTGGGATACAAGACTGACACTTTCTTTTATTTCATATTGTGCTAGTGGGTGGTCAAGCCTTGTTACCAAAATGGACATTTTTGACTTTAGAGCTAATTTTAAGTGTAATCTTGATGTGTTCACTGAAATCCCTGTGGAGAACGAGAAAGGGATTGAAGACATGCGGACATTGTTTGTTGATCTGGAAAGGGAATTCATTAGGGAGATTAGAACCACCTGGGATATTGCCTCCTTGGAGCGACTCCTAATGGAGGGGAAAATCCCAGAGGGTTTAAGATGGCAACTCCCATTAACTACAGAGGAGGAGGAGGATTTAGTAGGATGGGAGAAGGTTCTGAATGAATGTGCATGGAAGGTGATGCAGTATATTATTAACGTTCGGAAAAATAAGTTAAGACACACTAATCAGAAAATTGAGGAATTACAAGAAGTGATTAAACCATATAAAGATACGAATAAGGATGAATATGAAAAATATAGCAAACAATGTCAAGAAGCTGTCCTTAAATCAGAGAAAGAGATAAGGAGTAAAAAACAGAAAAAATATGTGAAGATCTGTAATGATTACCAGCTAGGTGTGGTTTATAAATGGAAGAATAAGCATCAGGATATAGAGCAAAAAAGGTTGGATGAAGTGCAGGTGGATAAGGACAGTGGAAAGAATCCTAACCAAGGATATCACACTGAGGGTTTTAGGAACACCGAGAACGGAGGTGGAAGGCAAAAGTTTTTTAAAAACTATCATGCTAAAAACTACCAGTCTAATGAATATGCACCGCAGCGGAATTATGGGTATTATAATAGGAACTACGACCGCCCTTATAACCAAGTTAGAGGAAATGACTACATATATCAGTCTAATCCTAGTGTTTCCCAGAGAGGGAATGATCACACATACCAACGGAATTATGGAGGACAGTACTATGGACATAACAGTGGGTATAGAGGACAGTATTATAGACAACCATATAGACAGCCATACCAAGGAGGAAGTTATAATGGAAGACCAAAACGAGGACCGCAAGAATTTTATGGTCCCACTCAGCAAGAAAATAGAAGGTATATGGATAGGGCAAATTATGAGGAGAAAGGTCACGCAGAGAATAATATGAAAGAAAGTGGAGAAGAAGGGAGACTAAGGTCGACACAACAAGGTGAACAAAATTTTCCTCATCAGAGTATAAAAGGGATAGCAAGGGAGGTGGGAATAAAAGAACAGAATGTGAGAACACCACTGAAAAGAAGCCTTGTAGAGGAAGAAGGGGAAAAGGGAAAACAAGCCCAAAGACAAAAAAGAGCAAGGAAACACGAGAGGGATATTCAATTTAAGCAATCATGTGCTGACAGAGGATGAAAAGAAGGTTCTCAACAAGGGGTTAAAATATGCACCAAGCCAAAAGTGAACAAATTTGAAATGTTCCTAGATATACATAAATATATTCGTAAAATCAATATGGCTAAATATTGGTTGAATAATCCGGCACCACTAGTGAAAGGGGTAGAAGAAGGGGAGGGTATTATGCACACAAATTTGAAATTGAAATCAAAATTCTTCCCCAAAAATCGAAATAATGAGTGTGTGGAAGCGTTTAAAACAGGATTATTAAAAGAACTAGAGGAACTGGATGCGAATAAGATAACCCACAATTTAACATTCGGGGAAAGGAAGGCTTTAAAAGACCTGGAGAAGAATTCTGAGTTAATAATTAAACCCGCAGACAAAGGAGGGGGTGTGGTCGTGATGAATAGGGATAAATATGAGTCTGAAATGTTGAGACTAGTATCTGATGAAGCCACATACCAGAGACTTAAAAGTAATCCTACTTCTGAGTATAAAAATCCTTGATGGTCTATTAACTGATGGTTTTAAAAAGGAGTACTAAATAAAAGGGAATTTGAATATTTAAGTGTCCCACATCCCATTGTGCCAGTGATATACCATTTGCCAAAGATACACAAAAGTCTGACTGACCCCCAGGGAGGCCAATAATTTCGGGGTTAAATTCCCTGACATGCAAGGTCACAGAATATATAGATTTTTATTTACAGGGCTATGCAACACAAAATCGTTCCCACTTAAAGGACACAGAAACAGTGATACAGATAATAAAAATCTGAATCCACCCACATCAAATACATGGATGGCTACAGTTGACGTAGCATCTTTGTATACAGTAATTCCTAAGCAATTGGGCTTAAAAGCGGTAGAAAACAGAATTATAGAAGACCCCAAAATAGGTGACTTGCAGGGGATTTTATTTTGAAAATTTTGGATTATTGCCTTGAACATAATTATTTTTGGTTTAAGGACTCCCATTATGTCCAGCGAATTGGTACAGCGATGGGGCGAAATTCGCCCCCAGTTTCGCTAATATTTTTATGGGGGCATGGGAAGAAGTCACCATCCTCCCCACATTGGGGTGGTCACTTCCAGAGGCAGACTAACCCTCTGGAAGAGATACATCGACGACTGCCTCCTAATGTGGGAAGGAGAGAAGGAAGGGTTGGAGAATTTTATCCATCAGCTTAATGATAATGAATGGAACCTGCGGTTTGTGGGGAGATTAGTGATGTGTCCATAAATTTTTAGACCTGTGCATTAAGATAGAAGATGGGAACTATAAGACTAGCTCCTTTTTTAAGGATACGGATGTGAACTCGTATATTGACGTGAAAAGCTGTCACTATAAACCATGGCTCAAGAATATACCCAAAGGGCAGTTTAAGAGAATGTCTCGTAACTGTACTACGGTGGAAGACTATAGGTCACAGTGTGAGGTGTTGAAGGACCGCTTCCTTGAAAGGGGATATGAAGGAGACCACCTTGAAGCCACTATTAAAACTGTTGAGGAGGAGAGAACCAAAGTAGGAGGTATAATGAAAGATAAAAAGGATGAGAAGGATTATAGATTCTCCTTTACAACTGGATACTGTTCCATGTCGGATACCATTAAAAAGCTGTCAGGAAAAATTGGGGAACCTTAAAAATGACCCGATTTTAGGGAAGGCCATACCGAAGAACCCTACCTTTATTTTTAGGAAGGCTCCAAATATCAGGACCAAGCTGGTGCATAGTGCCATCCCTCCAGCAGGGGTAAAGGGGAGTAGGGAGGGGGACAAATTCACGTGGTGTGGATTCTGCACCGGTTGTAAAAATCGCAACACAAAAGAGAGAATGAGAACACTTGATTGCATTGTTTCTAAGAAGAACGGAGGAGAGTTCGAATAAAAGGAAATTGTTCCTGTGAAAATGAGGGTGTTATATACGTGTTGGAGTGCCCGTGTGGACTCCAATATGTTGGCAGGACAGTGAGAAAGTTGAAGGTGAGGATTCAGGAACATATAGGGAATATCAAGAAGGGACTGATGAGCCATAGTGTGTCGGCCCACTTCAAGCTGATGCATAGTAAGAATCCACGGGGCTTGAGGTTTGCTGGCGTAGAAGTGGTTAAACCACACTGGCGAGGAGGTGACTCGCTGGCGCGGATAAATAGAAAGGAAGTACAATGGATCTACCAATTAGGGACGCTGCAACCCAGCGGCTTGAATATAGAATTCGATCTGAAACCTTGTTTGATTTAATGTAGATACATTGTACTACCTTTGTGTAAATATCTATGAAGTCTTACCTTGTGTCGAGGACCTTGAAAAACGCGATGCTGATTGGACATTTGGATCATGTGACACCAATCTTTTGAATGGGGAAGAGGCGGGCTTGTAAGATCTCCGGGATGAGTCTTATCCTGTGTCGAGGACCTTTTGATGGTGATTGGATACTTGAATCATGTGACACCAAGTTTATGAATGGGAAGGAGGCGGGTTTTAAGAACATCGAGATGACGTGACCAGTAGTGAAAATGAATGGAGGGTTTATGAATCACGTGTGATGCATGAGTTTAAGAAGAACTGTAATAACGTGGTATGATGGTTATATAAGTGAAAGATTTAAGTAGGATATTGGTAGTGTCCGGAGGAAGAGAATACTCAAATGTATTAAGGAGACCTATGTATGTTATAGGATTGCGGTGACGTGAGAGCGGATGCACAAGCTGTTAAACTAAAGATTTTTACTATGTAACTAATCTGGTGGGATACTTTGGATGTATGGTGGTTAAATATGATTTTAGCGATGAGAAATCAGTCCCCTGATTAAGTTTGTATTTTTATATGAGCAATGTTTAATATATGCTGATTGGGTAATGACTCCCAGAGTTCGGGAACAGGAAACTGGGCTATTTAAAGGGCCATGCTATGGACATGCGCAGAGATCGCCCTGAGGAAGCCAGAGAGCGAAACCCGGGTCGGGCAGGAACCTGATGTATTTTATCTTTGTGATATGCCTGAAAACCACCTGTGTTTGTGAGTAAAATAAAACCATTTTTACCAACTATTAAGAGGGTACTTCACTATATGCCGGTCGTTTAATCTTACAGAGGAGACGGTCTGAGGAGGATCGAACCCTTTGAGAGAGGAGGACAAAGGCTAATACCCTTTATATATTCACCTGTGCTTCACACGACGGATTTAGAAGCAGCACGGTTTCAGACCCTTTTTACTTCATGAATTTTCCAGTGTGAATTACCCACCACACTACATTGGAACCAGCAGCGCAAGTAACTGTCCGTGTTTTTGGGATACAAGACTGACACTTTCTTTTTATTTCATATTGACCTTTCACTGGCTGACCTGACCCCAGCCTGCACCTATACTGACCCACCCGCCCTAACCTCCAATTGTTTATTGGACAGCATGTATTCTGTCAGCCCTGACTCCGGCCCATCCCTGACTATGGTTTTGTCTGACTCCTTGGTTCTCCGCCCCAGTGCCTCTTGACCCCATTTGGTCAGCTGTCAATCAAACAGAGACTACTCGGGGACACAATGGCCTGGTGGTTTCCTACAGCGAAGTCCAGATCTCTGTATAAGAGTTAAAGGGTGAAAACCAGGGGACTGCCAAGATAACACTCCCAGGAAAAGCTCTAAGTCAAATTTCTTAGGTTGACTGACAAAGCTTGTCTTAAAGAGGCAAACTAAATTCACTCAGATTTATTTTCTTTTTCCTTTTTTTTAAAGTAAAATTCCTTCAATTTGATTGTAGCCTCTGGTATTGAAGAGGACCTTTCATTAGAATAAAAATATAAACTAAGTATATTGAGTTGACATGTAGAGCGGCGCCCAGGAATCTCCCTGCACTTACTATTATCCCTGGGCGCCGCTCTGTTCTTCCCGGTACCTTCAGATTTTCAGCTCAACTGGGATTAGTCTGCTGTTGTTCTTCTGGCGTCTTCTTCTCCCAGGCTGTAGCGCTGGACAATCGCAGCGCTCAGCTCACAGCCTGGGAGGTTTTTCTCCT
Source organism: Bufotes viridis (assembly GCA_033119425.1). NCBI lineage: Eukaryota > Metazoa > Chordata > Amphibia > Anura > Bufonidae > Bufotes > Bufotes viridis. The sequence continues at coordinate 54,984 of JAKVIS010000403.1, forward strand.
GGGCTATGAGCTGAGTGCTGCGATTGTCCAGCGCTACAGCCTGGGAGAAGGAGACGCCCAGGAGAAAAAGGCAGACTCCCCCAGTTGAGCCAAAAACCTGAAGATACCAGAGGACATACCGGGAGAATGGAGCGACGCCCATGGATAATAGTAAGTGCAGGGAGATCCCTGGGCGCTGCTCTACATGCCGGTATATTTAGTTTATATTTTTATTCTAATGAAAGGTCCTCTTTAAATTCTGAATTGTTTTGTTTTTTAATTTTCAAAAAGTTTGTCTCTAAATATTGTGCAATCTGACAAGACCATCATTGTGTCTTCTTGATGTGATCAATCCATGATGAATTAATGTTTTAGTTATGAAAGGAACAATATTTGTATGCATTTTTGGATTGATGTCCATTTTTTTTCTTCTGCTTTTGTTTTAAAAGTTTCATTAGTATTTACTGTGGTACTCTCTGAGGCTCATGCATTGTTGATCCTTATTTCATACTCAGCTTGTCACAGACAATGCTTTAATTATGAACCTTCATTCATTGCTTGCAGGGTCTTGAGATATAAATAATGTAAAAGGTAACGAAAGAAGAAAAATAGAGAAATAAGAGAAACAATGAGAGATTTTTCTTAGAGCTCCACAGGACTTTCCCTTTATCATGCTTGTCGTCCAGCTTAGACTGCTTCTCTTAATGGGGGCGATTGCTGAATTGGCCAGTTGCCTAGGAAACAGTTACCATAGAGACACATGTCTTAAAACCCCTACCACCCCACCTTCTCTATTTTCTTGGAAACTTTACTATCAATATCCATTAAAAACCTGAATTAAAGAATTTTTTAAAGTGATAACTTGCAATGGAACACCATATTAATTAATCTAACTCAAAATGGGCAGATTCATTTAATAAATTCTCTTTGCAGCAGTTCAACTCTATACAAAGCTTCAAACCCACTGCACAGACATACGTTTTAAATAATAAAATTTTAAATGGTGACAGCCACCACTAGAGGGAGCTTAGAAACTTCCTGCAGTATATAGTGAGGTTGCGAGATTGTCTCAAATTTTTAATTTATTTCTATAAGAAATATAATGTCCACTGGTTCTGCTACCACCCTAATTATTAGAACTGCGTTAAGTCTAGGTCGCAAAGTCAGTGTTTTGATCAGTGATTTCCATTAGTGATTGTGAAACAAAACCAGATGCGGGTCTGAACACAGAATCAGTGCAGATCTTTCCCTTATATCTTATGTCTGTGGAGGCTCCAATCCTGGTTTTGGCTCACAATAACTGATGGAAATAACTGACCATAACACTGATGTGTGAATAAGACCTTACCCTCAGAAACCAGAGTGAATTTAATTCTACTCTGTCTTTGTAGGGCTCCTTTATCACTAAAAACACTGTAAAGATATTTTAAGAAATTAGTCAGCACATAATTTTGGACCTAATGTTAGACCACCTGCACATGTTGCAGAATATGTGCAATTTTTCCATGCGGAAAAATACAGCGTCCCACTGGTTATATATATATGTGGGTGCTGCAAAGTTGTTAAAGCTGATGTCATATTTCATTGTGTGTCATGCGGTGTTCTATATTTGCAGTACAATCCAATGTTAACAGGCTGTAGGGTGCAGTACAAACATCCACCACTAGATGGTGATGGCATCACTACATATATACCTCAGTTCAGGCCTAGTTAGTTAGTTGTCAGTAGTCTGTTAGAACAAGCCACTTGAGAAAGTTATGAGCCCTAGAAGGGGCATGGTGGAGAGGGAGTTGTGGAAGAAGAAGTAGTACAAACCCAAAGGATATTAGCAGGGGCGTAGCTAGAAATGACTGGGCCCCGTAGCAAAATCTTTTTATGGGCCCCCCATGGGGCCTCGGTGCGAATCTGATCCATGGGGCCCCCTTCATGTACTGCCTCTACCCCCCGGTTGCAAAGCGATCGTTACGCCCCTGATCCCATCACTACAGAAATACAGGGCACTTACCTCTTACATCCAGTGACGTCTCCTTTGATGTAGATGTTCTCTGTCCTCATCTTCTCCTTTCAGACCTTCAGACCAGACAGCCATTTTGTCGTCATTTTCCATCTCTGCAGTTTAACAAAAAAGGCTTCTTTCACACTGGGGTTTTTGGGTCTGCATGTGAGATCCGTTCTGGGGATCTCACATGCGAACCAAAACGGATCAGTTTGGCCCTAATGCATTCTGAATGGATAAGGATCCTTTCAGAATACATCAGTTTGCCTCCGTTCCTCATTGGAGGTGGACACCAAAACGTTGCTTACAGCGTTTTGGTGTTCGCACGGCGAAACTGAGCCAAACAGATCCGTCCTGACCCACAATGAAAGTCAATGGGGACGGATCCCCAGGTACAATGTTGTAGGTAGAACTTGCAGTCTACTTTTCTGAAGTGGACAGTGGTCAGCAGGGATACCATGATCAGTCTGTGGGCTACACAGCCCCATCTACAGCAAGTCATGATGCCTTGTGTGTTCTTAGGCGGCATAAGTAGAACATACAAGCCACAAGGCATCATGACTTGCTGTAGATGGGGCTGTGTAGCCCACAGACAGGTCATGGTATTCCTGCTGACCACTGTCCACTTCAGAAAGCCCCTCCAATGACCTAAATTGGGCCATAACCTTTCACTTATTTTTCTGCAAGTTACAGACCAGCTTGTCCTGTGCCAGAAAAATTGGAAGCGTCTACTTCACTCACCAGACCAGTCTTTAATCTCCTCCTCCTTGAATTTGGGGGCCCCGGGCCAGTCTTGTTAGCAGGGACGGACTGAGCAGCACTTGTTGGGAGGAATGGGAGCGTAAGGTGCAACTGCAGGTGGCAGGACGTTGATAGCATCAGCTAATATGAAAATCTGCCTCAGTCTCTCGGCCTGCGGAGACTTAGCACGTCGTCGTCACTACGCGTGACATCTCCGCAACAATGACGGCACGCCTCTGCTCTGTACAGGACGCCATGGCCTTCTCTCATGTGTTCTCCAGCCGGGCCCCTCCTCCCAGTGACATCATGAAGAAGCTCCGCCTCCGAGTCCATCTGCCGTGCGCTGCCTCCTGAAGTCCTGCCTGCCTTAGTTAATGTGCAGCATGCCTGTTATAGTTTAAAAAAAGGCCTCAGCCAGCTGCCGGCCCAGGCGGGACCCCCAGTGGCGTAGGGCCCCATAGCAATTGCTATGGCGATCCGTACGCCACTGGATATCAGCCGCTACTTCAGGCATCAAGGACCGTTGGAGTCAAGGTGAAGGACTTATCAGCCATTGGCAACCTCACCAAACTATACTGGGATAAAAGGGACCAGAAGCAAAGTCACCTACCAGTAAGAACAAAATATATAGCATAGCCTGAGAAACCTACACATAGCCTGTTTGCAGTGGATCTACAGCAATCTACCTCTATATGCATAAAGACTGTATTACTTCTGGATGTAACTGTTACCAAGGAGCCATCATTCAGTAAAAGTTGTGAGTTGGATTCAACTTGTGTTCTGCTCCTCAATTACTTCTACTATTCCTATCATTGTTGTACCACAACGTTACTTGCATCACGACTAAAGGGACCTAGACATAAGCACGTAAAGCCAAGTTACACCCAAGGGCACCTCAGCCACCATCTGACAGTGTCCCTTACATCAGACTGTGCCCGGAGAATCCAGTGCTGTTTTCCTCCGTTAACTGTGCAGGCCTGCCCAGGGATGACAAAACTGTGAGTAAACCAAAAACTGTGTTTTCACGATAGGCCTACCTATTTTCACACTGTGACCTCACAGAGACTTTCCCCTGTTGGTCTGGTATACTGCATCACAAGTTAAAAATTGACGTCACGAACAGGATCTATTCCTCTGTGTCTAATTCAGAACAGGATTCTATTCCTCTGTGCCTAACTGAGAACTGCTCAAAACGTGTACAAAGTGCTTGAATGTGTTGCGCTGATTATGTGCTGCAAAATCGCGTAGCTAAAACTGTGAAACTGTGGATTTTTCTGAAGTCAATAGCACTGCTTGCTTTAATTGAATGAACATTTTGTGCATCCAAGATGGCCACCTGAAGTGATTACAATTTCTACTGCACCATCACTCTGGTGGGAAAATTTGAGTGCCACACACATATGAAAAATAGTCTGGTCGGCCCTTCCTACCTCTACCGTAGCGATCCGGGGAGGATCCTGTATGCTGACCGCAGCGCCGCCTCGCCTGTCTGTTAGCCGCATTGAAGGGAAGAGCCGCATTGAGAGGAGCGTGACATGCGTACTTGCACTAAAAAAAGACGCAAGACTTCGCATGTAAGTGACGGGAGGAAAGAAAGCACGGTTTCCAGCCGTCCTCCACGGAATAAGTATATGTTTAGTTCTCCGATCCCCCTGCAGCCTGAAAACTCCCCAAAAATAACAGGGACCGCTACCAGAAAGGTTACCTTAAATAAGAACTGTTTGAGCATTATATTCAGCCGGCCCATGGTTTCTTAAAGGGCCATACACTCGCAAAACAACGGTTGCCCATAGCAACGCCGTAAAAAAGTGTGTGCAAACAGTACTTATCCACCATTACCATGTCTGTGCAAGAAGACAATGTGCAGCCTGACCTCAACAGGTCTCCCGCAGTAGCCGCAGACGGTCCTAGCGCATCACCAGCCGCTGCCGCACCAAGCATGATGACGTTAACAATGCCTTATTATTTTGGGCCCCCTGGGTTCCACGATACTCGGGGGAAGCCCATACTTTAAGAGACTTTAGAGAGAAGATTTTTGCTGTGTTTAGATTGTACTCTGTCTCAGCAGAACAACAGATGGAGATTCTCCTTGCACAATTAGAAGGAGCTGCTCTCAGAGAAGTGAAATCCTGGCCAAGCTCAGAGAGAAAGACGCTGGAGCAGATATTTTAACGTCTCTACATCACCTTCGAACCCAAGACCGTGTCAGAGTCAAGATGAGATTCTTCAGCAAGAAACAGCAAACTGGTGAGTCATTCAGAGACGTTGCATTATCTTTACCAGTAGCCGATAGAGCTGTTGTAAAAGTCGATCCCCGTGAGGCAAAAAATTAAGATAAAACACTTAAAGAAAAATTAATTGAACTTGTTAGTACAGAAACCTTAAAGAGCCAGTTAAGGATGTTAGCTGCACAGCACCCATGTTCTACTTTCCTAGACTTTAAAGGGTTAGCCATCAGTATTCTGGGGAAACACCCACAACTAGAGCCTGCTAGGCCTACAGAAATATCTGTAGATAAGCTAACTACTAGAGATGAGCGAATCTTTAAAAAGTGTCGGCTGGTTGAAGTTATCGCCGCATCCCGCTATGGATTACACTACCGCCGCATATGGAATCCATAGGGCGGCTTCCACAAACCTCGGATCTGTTGAACAGCCGAAGGACCTGGGTGATGCCACCGTCATGTGATCAGTGCAGGCGTGGCTCAGCACGGATCAAATCCCGTGCTGAGCCACGCCCCTGCACTGATCACATGACGGTGATGTCACCCCAGGTCCTTCGGTTGTTCAACAGTTCGGGTTCGTGGAAGCCGCCCCTTATGGATTCCATATGCGGCGGTACTGGAATCCATAACGGGATGCGGCGATAACCACAACCCGAACGCCCGAACTTTTTTTTAAAGTTCGCTCATCTCTAGTCTCATAGCCAATAACGGCAAGCCTGTGCCAGAGCATGGTTATTGGGAGCCTACTATCCAAGTGGGAGGAACTACACTATCCCAACAAGGTATCATCATTGTGCAAGTCAGAGAAGATTATAACCCTTCGGTAGTCCTAGGAATGAACGTCCTTAGGAACTTTTATACTGAAATGCTTGAAGCTTTGCAGAAATCTATGCCGAATGCTTCACCTGCCTCCAAAAAGTTGATACAACAGACTATCCGTGTGTTGAGTGCCCAACAAAATTTTTCCAATGACAAAGGAGAGATTTGCATTAGAGGAAACCAGCCAGTGATCCTTAAACCAAAAACTGAAACAATCCTACGGTCCTTCCGAGCCATTCACAGGATCCAAGGCCAAGATTACCAAGCCCTGGTAGAAGCTATCCCCCTGGAAAAATATCCACCAGTAGAGATGAGCGAACACCCACTGTCGCCCCTGAGGAAGCCAGAGTGCTAAACCCGGGTCGGGCAGAAATTTGGATCGATTTTACTATTTGTTATATGTCTTTTATCTACCTTTGTCTGTGAGTAGAATAAAACCGTTTTTTATTACCATCTAGAGGGTACTTCACTATTTGCCGATCATTTAACCCCACAGAGGAGGCGGTCTGATAAGGATCGAACCCTTTGATTGAGGAGGACGGAGGCGAATACCCCGATTCATTCACGTGTGTTGAAATCTGGAGCAGCGCGGTTTCAAACTTTTATTATATGACTTTTCAGTGTGTCCACTCACCACACTACATCGGAACCAGCAGCGCAAGTAACCGTCCGTGTTTTGGGACACAGGACTGACATTTTATTTTTTTTTCTCATTTATTTCAGACCAGCACCTAGACAGAGGATACAGGTCCCACAGCAAGGAATCATGCTTCATATCAACCACCACCGGAGAAGGCCACTCTCATGTATTTTGGACCAGCACCCAGACAGAGGAGAGAAGTTTTCACAGCAGAGAATCATGCATTTAGATCACCCACCACAGGAGTAGGCCACCATTTAATGGGACCCCGGCAACCATGTCAGATGGCACAAACATCAGCTTCACATCACCCAGCACAAGAGAAGGCCACTTTGAGAGACTTTGACCCATGCACCCAGACGGAGGAGAGAGGTTTTCACAGCAGAGAATCATGCATTTAGATCACCCACCACAGGAGTAGGCCACCATTTAATGGGACCCCGGCAACCTTGTCAGATGGCACAAACATCAGCTTCACATCACCCAGCACAAGAGAAAAGCCACTTTGAGAGACTTTGACCCCTTCACCCAGACGGAGGAGAGAGGTTTTCACAGCAGAGAATCATGCATTTAGATCACCCACCACAGGAGTAGGCCACCATTTAATGGGACCCCGGCAACCATGTCAGATGGCACAAACATCAGCTTCACATCACCCAGCACAAGAGAAGGCCACTTTGAGAGACTTTGACCCCTTCACCCAGACGGAGGAGAGAGGTTTTCACAGCAGAGAATCATGCATTTAGATCACCCAACCACAGGAGTAGGCCACCATTTAATGGGACCCCGGCAACAATGTCAGATGGCACAAACATCAGCTTCACATCACCCAGCACAAGAGAAGGCCACTTTGAGAGACTTTGACCCCTGCACCCAGACGGAGGAGAGAGGTTTTCACAGCAAAAAATCATGCATTTTGATCACCCACCACAGGAGTAGGCCACCATTTAATGGGACCCCGGCAACCATGTCAGATGGCACAAACATCAGCTTCACATCACCCAGCACAAGAGAAGGCCACTTTAAGAGACTTTGACCCCTGCACCCAGACGGAGGAGAGAGGTTTTCACAGCAGAGAATCATGCATTTAGATCACCTACCACAGGAGTAGGCGACCATTTAATGGGACCCCGGCAACCATGTCAGATGGCACAAACATCAGCTTCACATCACCCAGCACAAGAGAAGGCCACTTTGAGAGACTTTGACCCCTGCACCCAGAAAGAGGAGAGAGGTCCCACAGCAGAGATTCAGGCATTTATATCAGCCAGAACAGGAGAAGGCCGCTTTCAGTGACTTAGGCCTTAGCACCGACACAGAGGAGACAGGTCAGATAGCACAAGCATCAGTTTCACATCAACCACCACAGGAGAAGGGCACTTTTAGAGACTTTGACCCTGCACCCAGAAAGAGGAGAGAAGTCCCACAGCAGAGATTCAGGCATTTATATCAGCCAGCACAGGAGAAGGCCGCTTTCAGTGACTTAGGCCTTAGCACCGACACAGAGGAGACAGGTCAGGTAGCACAAGCATCAGTTTTACATCAACCACCACAGGAGTAGGCCACCTTTTGTTTCTTTGATCCCTGCACCCAGAAAGAGGAGAGAGGTCCCACAGCAGAGATTCAGGCATTTATATCAGCCAGCGCAGGAGAAGGCCGCTTTCAGTGACTTAGGCCTTAGCACCGACACAGAGGAGACAGGTCAGATAGCACAAGCATCAGTTTCACATCAACCACCACAGGAGAAGGGCACTTTTAGAGACTTTGACCCCTGCACCCAGAAAGAGGAGAGAGGTCCCACAGCAGAGAATCAGGCATCATGTCAACGACTACAGGAGTAGATCACCTTTTGTTTCTTTGACCCCTGCACCCAGAAAGAGGAGAGAGGTCCCACAGCAGAGATTCAGGCATTTATATCAGCCAGCACAGGAGAAGGCCACTTTGAGAGACTTTGACCCTTCACCCAGACGGAGGAGAGAGGTTTTCACAGCAGAGAATCATGCATTTAGATCACCCACCACAGGAGTAGGCCACCATTTAATGGGACCCCGGCAACCATGTCAGATGGCACAAACATCAGCTTCACATCACCCAGCACAAGAGAAGGCCACTTTGAGAGACTTTGACCCCTGCACCCAGACGGAGGAGAGAGGTTTTCACAGCAGAGAATCATGCATTTAGATCACCCACCACAGGAGTAGGCCACCGTTTAATGGGACCCCGGCAACCATGTCAGATGGCACAAACATCAGCTTCACATCACCCAGCACAAGAGAAGGCCACTTTGAGAGACTTTGACCCCTGCACCCAGACTGAGGAGAGAGGTTTTCACAGCAGAGAATCATGCATTTAGATCACCCACCACAGGAGTAGGCCACCATTTAATGGGACCCCGGCAACCATGTCAGATGGCACAAACATCAGCTTCACATCACCCAGCACAAGAGAAGGCCACTTTGAGAGACTTTGACCCTGCACCCAGAAAGAGGAGAGAGGTCCCACAGCAGAGATTCAGGCATTTATATCAGCCAGAACAGGAGAAGGCCGCTTTCAGTGACTTAGGCCTTAGCACCGACACAGAGGAGACAGGTCAGATAGCACAAGCATCAGTTTCACATCAACCACCACAGGAGAAGGGCACTTTTAGAGACTTTGACCCCTGCACCCAGAAAGAGGAGAGAGGTCCCACAGCAGAGATTCAGGCATTTATATCAGCCAGCACAGGAGAAGGCCGCTTTCAGTGACTTAGGCCTTAGCACCGACACAGAGGAGACAGGTCAGATAGCACAAGCATCAGTTTTACATCAACCACCAGAGGAGAATGGCACTTTTAGAGTCTTTGACCCCTGCAGCCACACGGAGGAGAGAGGTCCCACAGCAGAGATTCAGGCATTTATATCAGCCAGCACAGGAGAAGGCCGCTTTCAGTGACTTAGGCCTTAGCACCGACACAGAGGAGACAGGTCAGGTAGCACAAGCATCAGTTTCACATCAACCACCACAGGAGTAGGCCACCTTTTGTTTCTTTGACCCCTGCACCCAGAAAGAGGAGAGAGGTCCCACAGCAGAGATTCAGGCATTTATATCAGCCAGCACAGGAGAAGGCCGCTTTCAGTGACTTAGGCCTTAGCACCGACACAGAGGAGACAGGTCAGGTAGCACAAGCATCAGTTTTACATCAACCACCACAGGAGTAGGCCACCTTTTGTTTCTTTGACCCCTGCACCCAGAAAGAGGAGAGAGGGCCCACAGCAGAGATTCAGGCATTTATATCAGCCAGCACAGGAGAAGGCCGCTTTCAGTGACTTAGGCCTTAGCACCGACACAGAGGAGACAGGTCAGATAGCACAAGCATCAGTTTTACATCAACCACCAGAGGAGAATGGCACTTTTAGAGTCTTTGACCCCTGCAGCCACACGGAGGAGAGAGGTCCCACAGCAGAGATTCAGGCATTTATATCAGCCAGCACAGGAGAAGGCCGCTTTCAGTGACTTAGGCCTTAGCACCGACACAGAGGAGACAGGTCAGGTAGCACAAGCATCAGTTTCACATCAACCACCACAGGAGTAGGCCACCTTTTGTTTCTTTGACCCCTGCACCCAGAAAGAGGAGAGAGGTCCCACAGCAGAGATTCAGGCATTTATATCAGCCAGCACAGGAGAAGGCCGCTTTCAGTGACTTAGGCCTTAGCACCGACACAGAGGAGACAGGTCAGATAGCACAAGCATCAGTTTCACATCAACCACCACAGGAGAATGGCACTTTTAGAGACTTTGACCCCTGCACCCAGAAAGAGGAGAGAGGTCCCACAGCAGAGAATCAGGCATCATGTCAACGACCACAGGAGTAGACCACCTTTTGTTTCTTTGACCCCTGCACCCAGAAAGAGGAGAGAGGTCCCACAGCAGAGATTCAGGCATTTATATCAGCCAGCACAGGAGAAGGCCGCTTTCAGTGACTTAGGCCTTAGCACCGACACAGAGGAGACAGGTAAGATAGCACAAGCATCAGTTTTACATCAACCACCACAGGAGTAGGCCACCTTTAGTTTGACTTCGACCCTGCACCCAGAAAGAGGAGAGAGGTCCCACAGCAGAGATTCAGGCATTTATATCAGCCAGCACAGGAGAAGGCCGCTTTCAGTGACTTAGGCCTTAGCACCGACACAGAGGAGACAGGTCAGGTAGCACAAGCATCAGTTTCACATCAACCACCACAGGAGTAGACCACCTTTGTTTCTTTGACCCCTGCACCCAGAAAGAGGAGAGAGGTCCCACAGCAGAGATTCAGGCATTTATATCAGCCAGCACAGGAGAAGGCCGCTTTCAGTGACTTAGGCCTTAGCACCGACACAGAGGAGACAGGTCAGGTAGCACAAGCATCAGTTTTACATCAACCACCACAGGAGTAGGCCACCTTTTGTTTCTTTGACCCTGCACCCAGAAAGAGGAGAGAGGTCCCACAGCAGAGATTCAGGCATTTATATCAGCCAGCACAGGAGAAGGCCGCTTTCAGTGACTTAGGCCTTAGCACCGACACAGAGGAGACAGGTCAGGTAGCACAAGCATCAGTTTTACATCAACCACCACAGGAGTAGGCCACCTTTTGTTTCTTTGACCCCTGCACCCAGAAAGAGGAGAGAGGTCCCACAGCAGAGATTCAGGCATTTATATCAGCCAGCACAGGAGAAGGCCGCTTTCAGTGACTTAGGCCTTAGCACCGACACAGAGGAGACAGGACAGGTAGCACAAGCATCAGTTTTACATCAACCACCACAAGAGTAGGCCACCTTTTGTTTCTTTGACCCCTGTTCCCAGAAAGAGGAGAGAGGTCCCACAGCAGAGATTCAGGCATTTATATCAGCCAGCACAGGAGAAGGCCGCTTTCAGTGACTTAGGCCTTAGCACCGACACAGAGGAGACAGGTCAGATAGCACAAGCATCAGTTTCACATCTACCACCACAGGAGAAGGGCACTTTTAGAGACTTTGACCCCTGCACCCAGAAAGAGGAGAGAGGTCCCACAGCAGAGAATCAGGCATCATGTCAACGACCACAGGAGTAGACCACCTTTTGTTTCTTTGACCCCTGCACCCAGAAAGAGGAGAGAGGTCCCACAGCAGAGATTCAGGCATTTATATCAGCCAGCACAGGAGAAGGCCGCTTTCAGTGACTTAGGCCTTAGCACCGACACAGAGGAGACAGGTCAGATAGCACAAGCATCAGTTTCACATCAACCACCACAGGAGAATGGCACTTTTAGAGACTTTGACCCCTGCAGCCACATGGAGGAGAGAGGTCCCACAGCAGAGATTCAGGCATTTATATCAGCCAGCACAGGAGAAGGCCGCTTTCAGTGACTTAGGCCTTAGCACCGACACAGAGGAGACAGGTCAGATAGCACAAGCATCAGTTTTACATCAACCACCAGAGGAGAATGGCACTTTTAGAGTCTTTGACCCCTGCAGCCACACGGAGGAGAGAGGTCCCACAGCAGAGATTCAGGTATTTATATCAGCCAGAACAGGAGAAGGCCGCTTTCAGTGACTTAGGCCTTAGCACCGACACAGAGGAGACAGGTCAGATAGCACAAGCATCAGTTTCACATCAACCACCACAGGAGAAGGGCACTTTTAGAGACTTTGACCCCTGCACCCAGAAAGAGGAGAGAGGTCCCACAGCAGAGATTCAGGCATTTATATCAGCCAGCACAGGAGAAGGCCGCTTTCAGTGACTTAGGCCTTAGCACCGACACAGAGGAGACAGGTCAGATAGCACAAGCATCAGTTTTACATCAACCACCAGAGGAGAATGGCACTTTTAGAGTCTTTGACCCCTGCAGCCACACGGAGGAGAGAGGTCCCACAGCAGAGATTCAGGCATTTATATCAGCCAGCACAGGAGAAGGCCGCTTTCAGTGACTTAGGCCTTAGCACCGACACAGAGGAGACAGGTCAGGTAGCACAAGCATCAGTTTCACATCAACCACCACAGGAGTAGGCCACCTTTTGTTTCTTTGACCCCTGCACCCAGAAAGAGGAGAGAGGTCCCACAGCAGAGATTCAGGCATTTATATCAGCCAGCACAGGAGAAGGCCGCTTTCAGTGACTTAGGCCTTAGCACCGACACAGAGGAGACAGGTCAGATAGCACAAGCATCAGTTTCACATCAACCACCACAGGAGAATGGCACTTTTAGACACTTTGACCCCTGCACCCAGAAAGAGGAGAGAGGTCCCACAGCAGAGAATCAGGCATCATGTCAACGACCACAGGAGTAGACCACCTTTTGTTTCTTTGACCCCTGCATCCAGAAAGAGGAGAGAGGTACCACAGCAGAGATTCAGGCATTTATATCAGCCACCACAGGAGAAGGCCGCTTTCAGTGACTTAGGCCTTAGCACCGACACAGAGGAGACAGGTCAGATAGCACAAGCATCAGTTTCACATCAACCACCACAGGAGAAGGGCACTTTTAGAGACTTTGACCCCTGCACCCAGAAAGAGGAGAGAGTCCCACAGCAGAGAATCAGGCATCATGTCAACGACCACAGGAGTAGACCACCTTTTGTTTCTTTGACCCCTGCACCCAGAAAGAGGAGAGAGGTCCCACAGCAGAGATTCAGGCATTTATATCAGCCAGCACAGGAGAAGGCCGCTTTCAGTGACTTAGGCCTTAGCACCGACACAGAGGAGACAGGTAAGATAGCACAAGCATCAGTTTTACATCAACCACCACAGGAGTAGGCCACCTTTTGTTTCTTCGACCCCTGCACCCAGAAAGAGGAGAGAGGTCCCACAGCAGAGATTCAGGCATTTATATCAGCCAGCACAGGAGAAGGCCGCTTTCAGTGACTTAGGCCTTAGCACCGACACAGAGGAGACAGGTCAGGTAGCACAAGCTTCAGTTTTACATCAACCACCACAGGAGTAGGCCACCTTTTGTTTCTTTGACCCCTGCACCCAGAAAGAGGAGAGAGGTCCCACAGCAGAGATTCAGGCATTTATATCAGCCAGCACAGGAGAAGGCCGCTTTCAGTGACTTAGGCCTTAGCACCGACACAGAGGAGACAGGTCAGGTAGCACAAGCATCAGTTTCACATCAACCACCACAGGAGTAGGCCACCTTTTAGAGACTTTGACCCCTGCACCCAGAAAGAGGAGAGAGGTCCTACAGCAGAGAATCAGGCATCATGTCAACGACCACAGGAGTAGACCACCTTTTGTTTCTTTGACCCCTGCACCCAGAAAGAGGAGAGAGGTCCCACAGCAGAGATTCAGGCATTTATATCAGCCAGCACAGGAGAAGGCCGCTTTCAGTGACTTAGGCCTTAGCACCGACACAGAGGAGACAGGTCAGATAGCACAAGCATCAGTTTCACATCAACCACCACAGGAGAATGGCACTTTTAGAGACTTTGACCCCTGCAGCCACATGGAGGAGAGAGGTCCCACAGCAGAGATTCAGGCATTTATATCAGCCAGCACAGGAGAAGGCCGCTTTCAGTGACTTAGGCCTTAGCACCGACACAGAGGAGACAGGTCAGATAGCACAAGCATCAGTTTTACATCAACCACCAGAGGAGAATGGCACTTTTAGAGTCTTTGACCCCTGCAGCCACACGGAGGAGAGAGGTCCCACAGCAGAGATTCAGGCATTTATATCAGCCAGCACAGGAGAAGGCCGCTTTCAGTGACTTAGGCCTTAGCACCGACACAGAGGAGACAGGTCAGATAGCACAAGCATCAGTTTCACATCAACCACCACAGGAGAAGGGCACTTTTAGAGACTTTGACCCCTGCACCCAGAAAGAGGAGAGAGGTCCCACAGCAGAGATTCAGGCATTTATATCAGCCAGCACAGGAGAAGGCCGCTTTCAGTGACTTAGGCCTTAGCACCGACACAGAGGAGACAGGTCAGATAGCACAAGCATCAGTTTTACATCAACCACCACAGGAGAATGGCACTTTTAGAGTCTTTGACCCTGCAGCCACACGGAGGAGAGAGGTCCCACAGCAGAGATTCAGGCATTTATATCAGCCAGCACAGGAGAAGGCCGCTTTCAGTGACTTAGGCCTTAGCACCGACACAGAGGAGACAGGTCAGATAGCACAAGCATCAGTTTCACATCAACCACCACAGGAGAAGGGCACTTTTAGAGACTTTGACCCCTGCACCCAGAAAGGAGAGAGGTCCCACAGCAGAGATTCAGGCATTTATATCAGCCAGCACAGGAGAAGGCCGCTTTCAGTGACTTAGGCCTTAGCACCCGACACAGAGGAGACAGGTCAGATAGCACAAGCATCAGTTTTACATCAACCACCACAGGAGAATGGCACTTTTAGAGACTTTGACCCCTGCAGCCACACGGAGGAGAGAGGTCCACAGCAGAGATTCAGGCATTTATATCAGCCAGCACAGGAGAAGGCCGCTTTCAGTGACTTAGGCCTTAGCACCGACACAGAGGAGACAGGTCAGGTAGCACAAGCATCAGTTTTCACATCAACCACCACAGGAGTAGGGCACTTTTAGAGACTTTGACCCCTGCACCCAGAAAGAGGAGAGAGGTCCCACAGCAGAGATTCAGGCATTTATATCCAGCCAGCACAGGAGAAGGCCGCTTTCAGTGACTTAGGCCTTAGCACCGACACAGAGGAGACAGGTCAGATAGCACAAGCATCAGTTTCACATCAACCACCACAGGAGAATGGCACTTTTAGAGACTTTGACCCCTGCACCCAGAAAGAGGAGAGAGGTCCCACAGCAGAGAATCAGGCATCATGTCAACGACCACCAGGAGTAGACCACCTTTTTGTTTCTTTGACCCTGCACCCAGAAAGAGGAGAGAGGTCCCACAGCAGAGATTCAGGCATTTATATCAGCCAGCACAGGAGAAGGCCGCTTTCAGTGACTTAGGCCTTAGCACCGACACAGAGGAGACAGGTCAGATAGCACAAGCATCAGTTTCACATCAACCACCACAGGAGAAGGGCACTTTTAGAGACTTTGACCCCTGCACCCAGAAAGAGGAGAGGTCCCACAGCAGAGAATCAGGCATCATGTCAACGACCACAGGGTAGACCACCTTTTGTTTCTTTGACCCTACCCAGAAAGAGGAGAGAGGTCCCACAGCAGAGATTCAGGCATTTATATCAGCCAGCACAGGAGAAGGCCGCTTTCAGTGACTTAGGCCTTAGCACCGACACAGAGGAGACAGGTCAGATAGCACAAGCATCAGTTTCACATCAACCACCACAGGAGAAGGGCACTTTTAGAGACTTTGACCCCTGCAGCCAGCACAGGAGGAGAGGTCCCACAGCAGAGATTCAGGCATTTATATCCAGCCAGCACAGGAGAAGGCCGCTTTCAGTGACTTAGGCCTTAGCACCGACACAGAGGGAGACAGGTCAGATAGCACAAGCATCAGTTTCACATCAACCACCACAGGAGAAGGGCACTTTTAGAGACTTTGACCCCTGCACCCAGAAAGAGGAGAGAGGTCCCACAGCAGAGATTCAGGCATTTATATCAGCCAGCACAGGAGAAGGCCGCTTTCAGTGACTTAGGCCTTAGCACCCGACACAGAGGAGACAGGTCAGATAGCACAAGCATCAGTTTCACATCAACCACCACAGGAGAAGGCCACTTTTTGAGTCTTTGACCCCTGCACCCAGAAAGGAGAGAGGTCCCACAGCAGAGATTCAGGCATTTATATCCAGCCAGCACAGGAGAAGGCCGCTTTCAGTGACTTAGGCCTTAGCACCGACACAGAGGAGACAGGTCAGATAGCACAAGCATCAGTTTGCATCAACCACCACAGGAGAAGGGCACTTTTAGAGACTTTGACCCCTGCAGCCACACAGAGAGAGAGAGGTCCCACAGCAGAGATTCAGGCATTTATATCCAGCCAGCACAGGAGAAGGCCGCTTTCAGTGACTTAGGCCTTAGCACCGACACAGAGGAGACAGGTCAGGTATGCACAAGCATCAGTTTCACATCAACCACCACAGGAGAAGGCCACTTTTAGAGACTTTGACCCCTGCACCCAGAAAGAGAGAGAGGTCCCACAGCAGAGATTCAGGCATTTATATCAGCCAGCACAGGAGAAGGCCGCTTTCAGTGACTTAGGCCTTAGCACCGACACAGAGGAGACAGGTCAGATAGCACAAGCATCAGTTTCACATCAACCACCACAGGAGAATGGCACTTTTAGAGACTTTGACCCCTGCAGCCACACGGAGGAGAGAGGTCCCACAGCAGAGATTCAGGCATTTATATCAGCCAGCACAGGAGAAGGCCAGCTCAGTGACTTAGGCCTTAGCACCGACACAGAGGAGACAGGTCAGATAGCACAAGCATCAGTTTCACATCAACCACCACAGGAGAAGGGCACTTTCAGAGACTTTGACCCTGCAGCCACACGGAGGAGAGAGGTCCCACAGCAGAGATTCAGGCATTTATATCAGCCACCACAGGAGAAGGCCGCTTTCAGTGACTTTGGCCCCCTGCACCCACACAAGGAATATATGGCATGAAGAGAAGAAGAAAGGCGCCTCATAGGGTGAGTGTGTTTAGAATTTGTTTGTTTAGCTTGTATTTTAGTTGTGCTCACCTTGTGCTGTTCCTCTCAAAGTTTTGTAGGTGGGAGGAGGAAGGTGAATGCAACCGGGCTAGAGGAGCTGAGGGAGACCAGTTGGTGCTGCCGGATTTGGTCACCCACGTGGGAGCCACCCCAACGGTTCAGGTGAAGAAAACCAGAAGAGTACGTGCCAGAGCGAAGCGACGTGTATAGCCAGAAGGGCGCACACGACAACCGGCGTCTCAGCAAAAATAAGAAACCCTTATTGGCAAAGACTACGCGCTGGATGTCTTGCGATCTCTTCGTCTGAGTATGGGTTTGATCCAGCGCAGCGGTGAGGTGTACGAGGAATTCTATTGCTTGCTGTGTGGAGCAGTCCTGATGCACGTGGGACGCTCTCACTACCTCTGGTGAGAGCGTCCCACGTGCATCAGGACTGCTCCACACAGCAAGCAAAATAGAAATTCCTCGTACACCTCACCGCACGCTGGATCAAACCCATCTACTCAGACTTGAAAAGGGGTCGCAAGAACCCCGAAACGCGTAGTCTTTGCCAATAAAGGGTTTCTTATTTTTGCTTGAGAGGACCCGGTTGTCATTGTGCGCCCTTCTGGTATACATCGTCGCCTCGCTCTGGCACGTACTCTTCTGGTTTTCCCACACAAAGGAGACATGTCAGACAGCACAAGTATAACATTCATATCACCCAGCACAGGAGAAGGACACTTTCATGTACTTTAGCCCCGGCACCCAGACAGACGGAAGGTTCATTCAACTCTGGGTTGCACCCCAAGATCCTACTTAATTTCAAAAATTGATTTTTCAATGAAGAAGTGGCCAGGAGTACAAGACAACATGGTTTAAGGCAGTTATTAAGGACTACTCTGCACAAGGGAGGGTCAGGTCTTGTGGGATCCATGCCTGGTTCATTTTTATAAACGTCAGCTTGTCCACGTTGGCTGCGGACAGGCGGCCGCGTTTGTCAGTAATGACGCCCTGCCGTGCTGAATACACGCTCAGATAAAACGCTGGCCGCGGGCAGGCCAGCACCTCCAAGGCATAACATGCTAATTCTGGCCACGTGGACAATTTGGAAACCCAGAAGTTGAATGGGGCCGAACCATCCGCCAGTACGTGGAGTTGTGTGCAGATGTACTGTTCAACCATGTTAGTGAAATGTTGCCTCCTGCTAACACGCTCCGTATCAGGTGGTGGGGCAGTTAGCTGTGGCGTGGAGACAAAACTTTTCCACATTTCTGCCATGCTAACCCTGCCCTCAGAGGAGCTGGCCGTGACACTGCTGCGTGGGCGACCTCTAGCTCCTCCTCTGCCTTGGCCTTGGCCTTCCACCTGTTCCCCTGTGACAGTTGGGAATGCTCTCAGGAGCGCTGCCTACCAGTGTGCGCTTGTACTCGCGCATCTTCCTATCACGCTCCAGTGCAGGAAGTAAAGTGGGCACATTGTCTTTGTACCGTGGATCCAGCAGGGTGGCCACCCAGTAGTCAGCACACGTTAAAATGTGGGCAACTCTGCTGTCGTTGCGCAGGCACTGCAGCATGTAATCGCTCATGTGTGCCAGGCTCCCCAGAGGTAAGGACAAGCTGTCCTCTGTGGGAGGCGTATCGTCATCATCCTCTGTATCCCCCAGCCACGCACCAGGGATGTGCCTGCGCTGTGCTGGGTGCCACCCCGCTGTGAACCTGCTTCATCCTCATCCTCCTCCACCTCCTCCTCATCCTCCTCGTCCTCCAGTAGTGGTCCCTGGCTGGCCACATTTGTACCTGCCCTCTGCTGTTGCAAAAACCTCCTCTGAGCCACTTCTAACAGACTGGCCTGAAAGTGCTAAAAACGACCCGTCATCCTCCTCCTCCTCCTCCTGGCCCTGGCCCACCTCCTCTTCCATCATCGCCCTAAGCGTTTCTCTAGGAGACATAGAATTGGTATCGTCACGCTGATAACAGTGGCATCGCCACTGGCCATGTTGGTGGCGCACTCTAAACAGCGCAACAGGGCACACAGGTCTCGCATGGAGGCCCAATCATTGGTGGTGAAGTGGTGCTGTTCCGCAGTGCGACTGACCCGTGCGTGCTGCAGCTGAAACTCCACTATGGCCTGCTGCTGCTCGCACAGTCTCTCCAGCATGTGCAAGGTGGAGTTCCACCGGGTGGGCACGCCGCATATTAGGCGGTGAGCGGGAAGGCCGGTTCCGCTGTAGCGCTGACAGGCGAGCAGCGGCAGGATGTGAACGCCGGAAGCGCGCACAGACGGCCCGCACTTTATGCAGCAGCTCTGACATGTCTGGGTAGTTGTGAATGAACTTTTGCACCACCAAATTCAGCACATGCGCCAGGCAAGGGATGTGCGCCAAACCGCTAGTCCCAGAGCTGCCACGAGATTTCGCCCATTATCGCACACCACCAGGCCGGGCTTGAGGCCCACCGGCAGCAACCACTGGTCGGTCTGTTGTTCAATACCTCGCCACAACTCCTGCGCGGTGTGGGGCCTGTCCCCCAAACATATGAGTTTCAGAATGGCCTGCTGACGCTTACCCCGGGCTGTGCTGAAGTTGGTGGTGAAGGTGTGTGGCTGACTGGATGAGCTGGTGGAAGCAGAGGAGGAGGAGGAGGAAGCTGAGTAGGAGGAGGAGGCTACAGGAGGCAAAGAATGATGCCCTGTGATCCTTGGCGGCGGAAGGACGTGCGCCAAGGAACTCTCCGCCTGGGGCCCAGCCGCCACTACATTTACCCAGTGTGCAGTTAGGAGATATAGCGTCCCTGGCCGTGCTTACTGGTCCACGTATCTGTGGTTAGGTGGACCTTTGCCACAAATGGCGTTGCGCAGTGCACACTTGATTTTATCGGACACTTGCATGTGCAGGGAAGTGCACGGCTGTCTTGGAGAAGTAGTGGCGGCTGGGAACCACATACTGGGGGACAGCCATGGCCATCAGCTGTTTGAAGCTGTCTGTGTCCACCAGCCGGAATGACAGCATTTCAAAGGCCAGTAGTTTAGAAATGCTGGCATTCAGGCCAAGGGCTCGAGGGTGACTAGGTGGGAATTTGCGCTTCCTCTCAAAGGTTTGAGATGGAGAGCTGAACGCTGCTGTGTGAAATAGTGGAGACGCTAGGTGACGGTGGCGGTGGTGGTGGTGTCGGTGGCACATCCTCTGTTTGCTGCTCGGCAGGTGGCAACATTCCTCTCGAGGCGGAAGCCGAGGCAGCAGCGGTAGAGGGAGCAGGGGGAGCCTGAGCGGGTTCCTTGTTTTTGAAGTGTGTACTCCACTGCAGTTCATGCTTTGCATGTAGATGCCTGATCATGCAGGTGGTGCTCTGGTTAAGAACGGTCAATGCCTCGCCTCAGGGTCTGATGGCACAGCGTGCAAACCACTCTGGTCT
>JAKVIS010000404.1:0-76123 GCA_033119425.1 Bufotes viridis
GTATTTTTAGAACGGAAGCGTTTTTATCTGATAAATGACGACTTCAGCTGGTGTGAAAGTAGCCTAAAATGTAGGCGTCCCCAGATAACCCCTTTAAGGGATCCAAAAAATGAATTGAACGTCAGGGAATAGTCTGTATGGCGCAGCAGCATGGTGGCTAAGGGGTTAGCACTGGTGCCTTGAAGTCCTGGGTTCAAATCTGACTTATGGTAATGTTTCTATGGAGTTTGTATGTCCTCCCCATGTTTGCGTGGGTTTCTTCCCAAAGAACAACTGATAGTTAATCCAGACTATGAGCCCCACTGGGTACAGTAAATGATGACAACAGCCCTGTGGAATATGTCAGTTACCGTAAGTAAATGGAGTGTTCTTGAATAAGTACTGTTAAAATATGGCGGACCTTCACGTCAAGAGCTGGATAATTGGTTTCAGTTCAAAGAGTACTCTTCTGAATAATAGTACTATATCATTAGTCTAAGTACAAAGTCAACACTATCATCAACCTACCTTATCTCAGCCTATATGTCCAAACAATGTCACCTAGCTTCTCCTGACCCAATACTGACCCCTTGATGATGTTTTGTTTTTATCTGCTAGAAGAAGGGAATAAACTTACTCTGAAGGTAGCCAAAGACAAAACATTCTACACCAGTTTTTAGAAAAGTTGCAAATTTGGTTGCAATTTACAACAAAATTTGCTACTTTTTAACTTTTTCCGATACCCCTGCCGCCTTTCCAAAACAGTGGGCATGGTGTGGGTGGGAAGGGGGGGGGGGGGCGAGAGATCGTGTGAGCTAGAAAACTGGGGCACATTCTACCAAAAATCTAGACCAGGTCTTGGCTGGAGTAGATTCCTGGACAGCAGATGATGGATCAAATTTGTTAAAAGAGGTGCACCTTAGTAAAAATCCTGCTGGTGGAGGATCCAACCCGCCAGCGGGGTTAGTTCTAAGACCAGCATGTGAAACGCCGCTTGATAGGTAAATGACACCCCATTATGTTATCATCGAATACTAGTGATGCACATGACCATATTATGACTCGCTTCTTTTTATATACATATATTCTTTATTTAAGTAAACAATCTCAGGTATAACAAATGTACAATAAAATTTGAGTACAAAAAAACAGAAGAGATGACTTTCCTGAGTGTATAGAAAATTACAAACTATTAGTCTCTAGAGATAAAGACAAGGGTCAACGGAGTGGAAGGAGGGGGTATCATCACTAAAAAAGATGAAGCCAGGATTCATACATGCGGAATTTATCTTTGTTAGAATAAACTAGTCCCAAATTGGAGGTGGGGGTAGGCAAGTAAAAAAAGAGGGTACTAACAATGCTAAGGTGGGCTAGTGCTGTCAGATCCAAGACTCGAGAGATAATGTATCCATGGGGCCCAGAGCTTTAAGTAATTATCCCTCGTTATGGCATGCAAGCTGGAAATTTCCTCAAAACGGGAAGTTTTTATTTACCTAGCATACCCATTCCTGAAAGGAGGGGCGATTGGCTCAGCCAATGTAGATGCATTAATGCCTTTGTGGCTGCTATAAGGTGGGTGATGAGTTGCCATTTAGAAGAAATATAGGTAGAGCTTGGTACGGCTAGTAACACAGACTCAATGGTGAGACAAACGGAGGAGGAGGTATTATGACTCTCTTCAATACAGCTGCCATAGAGGTTCATGAGGCTTGTACTATGCCAACACAAGCATCACATTTCAGGGAGAGGAAAATGGAGCTTTTCTGTTGCATTCCATACAAAACCAACAGAAAAGAATATTTGAGCATGTTCAAATGGGCACCATAGGTGCGGAGGCATTCTCCCCTCGTAGCAATGCTTCTCCGAACAGTCCAACAGAGCCTTTCACGTCAGCACACGGAGGCTGTGTTGCTTCATACTAAGGAGCTGCCCCGTCTCCTTGTCCTGCTATATTGGCTCAATGCAATGGTCTCAGAAGTATGCATGAGCCCTAATATGGGGTGATGGTGGTGATGGCTTCCAGTTTAAAGAGATTATCTTGGTTCAGGATAGGTCGTCAATATCATATGAGTGGGAGTTCAACTCTGAGCTCTGCCAGAATTAGCCATATAAGGCTAGGTTCACACGACGAAATTTGTCGTGCGACAATAAGTGCCCAACAAACAGGGCACAACTCCACTGCAACATTTGTTGCGGGATATTTTGTTGCACCAATGTCGCGCTACAATTTTTATAATGGTAGTCTATGGTGTTGCACTGCGACATGCAACATGCTGCGACTGCGACTCAACAGTCGCAGAAAAATCCATCTTGAATGGATTTTTTGCGACTGTCATGTTGCAGTCGCAGCATGTTGCATGTCGCAGTGCAACATCATAGCCTACCATTATAAAAATTGTAGCGCGACATTGGTGCAACAAAATATTTGTGCCCTATTTGTTGCGCGACTTATTGTTGCGTGACAAATGTCGTCGTGTGATCCTAGCCTAAAGGAGCTGCAGTACCCTTCATTGTTTACATGGGGCCATCTACCTGCATGCTGTCGTGGAGACACAAGAATTCTACTTCCTCCCATAGACGATCCTACCATCAGTGTTCCATACATGTGTGTTACTTCCCGTGACATGCATGTACGGTAAATGTCGAAAAGAGATCAAAGATCATTCGCCCTAAGGCCTCACTCTTTTTACTGGTTAACCCATGCTACACCAATGGCGCAGCTATAGGGGATGCAAATGAAGTTGCCTCACCGGGGTCTTGGGGATGCAAAGGCCCCTATGGCCCATAACAAGGAACCAGTAATAAGAACTGCACATGGAAGATAGGGATACTTTTATAGATTTTGATGTGGGTTCCAGGAGCTTGACATTATAACAGGGCGGAAAAACAGTAAACTACAAGAAACCATACAGACACTATATATCGTGTAGTATATGTTCACACAGGGCCTCACCAATACTTCCAAGGCCTGTGACCAGACAACACAGATTAATCCCATATATAGAAAGACCTGCCTAAGTCTACGGACAATTCCACAATAGTCACAATGCAAACATTCACTTCATACATATTCACAAAGAATCGAACAGGGACATATAGGAGACCATTCCCACGTGAACCTCCTGCTTTCAGCACGTTGGATTCACATTTGCATAGAATTCATTAGAAATTCTGGCATGAATAAAAGCCCTGTTATTTCTATAATAACGATATCACGCATAAATACATAAAATTCAATGAACATAATATTTGATGCCCCGTCAGAATACATTACACCCCCACATAATAATAATCCTTCTACAAACTACTCGGATTTGGGTCCTCATAGTCACAGTTACTTGATAGATGGCTATGGCGTTGGGATGGACATCCTGCCATTGTCAGAGACTTCCCAGGGTTACAGCTCCTGTCACCCAAACCATAATCTTAGAGATTCAGATCAACACAATTGTTATTCTTCTTCTCCTCGATGACGTAGATTCCGAGGAAAGACTTGCTCCCACCATGAGGTCTGCAAACCTTAATGATGGCATAGATCTTCCTTCATCAGTTTCTCTTTGCAATTATTAATGCAGAAGTTGCACTCCAAGAATTTGTAAGCAGGATTTGTTCCCGGACAGATAAAGAATGGGCGGCCAGAAGATCTGCAAACCAAGACAATGGCTGATCGAGGGGTGCAATTGCAATGCTAAGGTTTTCCTTGTGTTTTGGAGTTTCGGGTAGTCAGTATGTGGGATGATCATGAATAGGTGATGAATAGCCCTAAAAGTCTCTTCTGTCCCATTAAAAGGCCACAGTGTTACAGTACCAGTAGGGGGGCTCGCTGGGACATCCCCAGTGATGAATATGTGGACTCTTCCCACCAACCCCCCAAGTAGCTTTCCCCTGAACAGCCATCTATCAACAGCATTCAGTCATCAGAGAATGATATTTTGACATTTTTACTAGCTAGACACCATTTATCTATATGTTTAGACCCACAGGTTGTGCTAAAAATGCAGTTTTATGTCATACTGTGCCGAGCCTATCCTCCTGTATGTCCTGACGAATTTGCATTGGATTTGATGTCCCCTTGGCTACCTTGCTCTATAGCTGGTATCGCTGACAACCCTTGTAATACCTCCTTCTTCCAGAATCGTTTGGTCCTCCAAACGATTCTGGAAGTCTCCTTTTCCACAGGAGATCCCATCAAGTCGGGCTACGCCAAAGTGACCATCAGCTCATCGTCTGTCCAACTATACCACTATGTCCGTTATAAGGATATTGAACACTTACTATCAGGTTTAAAGAGCACCTTTCTGCAGGATCAACTCTATTAAACATGCATAAAACGGAATAGGTTTGAGCCTGATGATAAAAATAATACCTGTCTTGTGAAAATCGGTTTTGGCACTCCAGAGAAAAACATTACGCAAATGAGGGCTTCAGTGGTCCCAGGGGCAGGGCCTAGTCCCTCTGTGCTCCTGTCAGCAGAATCAGGCATAACAACTGATAGGGTTGATCCTGCTTATAAAAATGATACCTGTCTTGTGAAAATCAGTTTAGACGTTCCTGTGAAAAAGAACTTTTATTCTTTATGCAAAATAGGGCTTCAGTTCACCAAGGGGTGTGACCTAGGAATGGAAAGTGGAGGAGCTGAGGAGTCAAGAGGGGCCAGGCCAGGGATGGCCAACCTGCGGCTCTCCAGCTGTTGTAAAACTACAACTCTCACCATGCCCTGCTGGTAGCTGTAGGGAGTGTGGGCATGCTGGGAGTTGTAGTTTTGCAACAGCTGGAGAGCCGCAGGTTGGCTATCCCTGGCCTAGCCCCTCTTGACTCCTCAGCTCCTCCACTTTCTAGTTCCAGGTCACACCCATTGGGGCACTGAAGCCCTCATTTGAGTAAAGAATAGAAGTCTTCTTACCTGGGAACGCCACAACTGATTTTCACAAGACACTAATTATTTTAATCAGCAAGATCAACCCTACTGAGCAGTATGTCTGTTTTAATGGGGTTGTTTCTGATGAGAAGTGCTGTCTTTAAAGCTTATTCCTGCCGGGCACTCTTTGAGATGTACTTATTGTCAAGGATAGATTCTAAGAAGTATGGAAAACCCATGTAATATAAACTTCACATTTCTGATATCGCCATAATATTTTACATATACATATATTAGGTCAGCGATGAAAAATGTACAAAAAAAAAATAATAATGGAAGAAACATGTTGGAAAGTTTTTATTATTTGCTTGCTTCCCAAAATAAAAAATATAAAAGTAACATTAACACATACAGTATGTACACCAAAACAGTACATGTAGAAACTCCAATTTCTCCTGTAAAAAGTCCCTTAGCACAAGTCTTGTCCTGTTTTTGAGCCTCGTGGCTACAGCCGTGTCCTCATATGTGATGCAGCTTTCAAAACAAGTCAAGATGTATTATCTGTCACTTTAGAATAAATAAATGATGCCGCCCTACTCCTGCCCTCCTAAACAAGTCAATAAAGTCACCCAGCAAGACAAAGACTCCTTCAACTTGTAAGTGAGGTGTATTCGATATAAATGTACACAGCCCCTATTAAACATGCTATGTACCCATCCAACAGAATATTTTTTTAACATTTGGAAAGTTTGAACAACAGATCAGATTTTTAATGTCGCCAGTATTTACCCAATGGCACAAACCGCTCCTGAATTCACTTCAAACCTTCCAAAAATAGAGCAGAAAAATGCACATCTGCTAAAAAAGTTTGAAGGTTTTTGAGTCTCAACTATTAGGACAAATTTGCTACTATTACTAATGACTATGCAAAATGTTTACTCACTAATGAGATGATAGTTAGATAGATAGATAGATAGATAGATAGATAGATAGATATGGTGGATAGATAGATAGATAGATAGATAGATAGATAGATAGATAGACAGACAGACAGACAGACAGACAGACAGACAGACAGACAGATAGATAGATAGATAGATAGATAGATATGGTAGATAGATAGTAATGATCAATGGGTGTCGAACCACCATGTCAACCAACCTGTTTGACTTTGGGCTAAACCTAAGGACGTTATCCTGGCAGTCCTCTCGTATGTACCTTTTAAACCCTATACAGGGATCTGGACTTCGCTGCAGTAGAGTCACCAGTCCACTATCTTGTGGAGTAGTCCCGGTCAGGTAGACAGCTGACCCACAGGGGTCACAAACATCGGTGCAGGGCACCAAGGGATCAGGCAAACTCATAGTCAGTACCAAGCCGAAATCATGGCAGGCAGAGTTTTTGCAAATTTGTGAAACAAGTCAGGGCAGGCAGCAAAGGGTCTATACGGTAATGAGGCACAGGTCAGGTAAGGCAATGGAGGATCAAAGTCAGAAATCAGGCATAGATCAGTACACAGGCAAACAAATGGAACAGAACACCTTTGCAGGCACTACAATGCTAGAAACATCTATTGCCTAGGCACCCTCCACTAGGGAAAGGTGCTCTACGTACACTAGGGTTACCAGCCATTGGCAAGAGAAGATTAGAGTGTGTGTGCTGGCCCTTTAAGCGCCCGGAGGCGTACATGCCCTATAGGCAGAAAGGCTGGCCAGAAAAGAGAAGGTCGTGACCTGCTGTAGAAGAAGGAGGACTGGTGTCACGGACGTTCCCGTGGCAGTTACCAGGAAATCAGAGAGACTGGCATCACGTGGGTTAAATGGACAAGTTCGTTGTGGGTCCTATTGTGTCTGTGTTTTGGTGAATACCACACCCCTTGCTTCAGGTGTTGCTTGGTAATTTTCCTTCCCTAGTTTCCAGGCCCAGTTTCCCCCTACCTCCTGTGTTCAGTGATCGTGACAACTGGACTCCAGTGACCGGTCCTGCTGCAAGTGGGCAGAGGAGGGGCAGCAGGTCTGGACCGCTGGACCAGAGACAGGGGCAGGGAGAGTTGAGTGGCAACTGTCCCTGTCTCGGGAAGCGGGACACTGGAAAGCATGGTCTGCCAACGTGACACAGATAAATTGATAAATAAATAGATGATAGATAGATAATAGATGATAGATAGATAGATAGATAGATGATAGATAGATAATAGATGATAGATAGATAATAGATGATAGATAGATAGATAGATAGATAGATAGATAGATAATAGATAGATAGATAGATAGATAGATAACTTTTAGAGCATCCAAATATTCTGCAGGACTTTACAATCAGATGATACATGTACAGACAAAACCAGACATTACAGAATAACAAACTAAAAGCATTTTATCATGGGCTAATGACCATGTAATTATAAGGAATGAACCTAATGTTCCCGATAATTGCCTGATCGTGAGTGGATGTGATAGCTGTATTTACATGCAGTAATTATCTCCTCTGTATGGGGAGGAGTGATCGCTACTGAAGTGAGGTCCCTGCTTGCAAAAGCTTACAATTTATAAGGAAATAGCAGTGACATAAAAGCAGATGAATGGATAGATAGATGATAGATAGATAGATAGATAGATAATAGATAGATGATAGATAGATAGCTAGATAGATAGACAGACAGATAGATAGAAAGATAGATAGATAGATAGATAGATAGATAGATAGATAGATCATACCCACTAATATTCAGAAATGGGTACACATATTGGTGGAGATTTATCCCTGGGTTTACTCCAGAAATCTGGCCTTAAAAAGTCAGAAATTTCGGCACACGCATAATTTGTCCGTTTTCTGCCACTCACACCCCTTTTTAAAAAAGTGGGTGGGTTTAGGCAATGCATAGCACAGGGACATGGCCTCCTGCTACCTGGAAAATTTACTATAATTTACCCCAGAACCGGACATAATTATAACAGTAGCTCAAGTCTATGGCAGCTCCTAGCTGGTGTAGATGTGACTACTTTACTAAGATGAATGGAGGCCACAGCACCCAACTGAGTAGGGGTATCCAGCAGTCTCAGTATTCTTTTGAGTATATATTATTTGACGCAGGATAATTTGGTAACATCGAGAGTCCTGGATATCCTCCCTGTAATCTACAGCTTCAGCCACATCTCACTCCAGCACACAGAGGATCAGGACTGGTGTAGGAAACGCCAATCTTGATAAATCTCCTCCTTATTAGCATGGAAAATAATACATAAAAATAATATGGAGGACAATCTCTAATAGACAGGGCCTGAACTCATCTGCACACACCCATTTTGAGTCGTGTCCTCGGTCACCCAACCAAGGGAATTCTGTGAAATAATCTCATGATTGTTCTGCTGTGACTCAAGCATCATCATCATCATTTAGATAAGTGTTCTCCTCACAGGCCTGAAGTGAACCACCCATGGCTGTTTACAACCAGCACATCCCAATACTGTCTTCACTGAGCTGTGACCTATAAAAGTTTACGGCCTTATGGTTGTCCAGCAGGAGAGCAGCAATAACAACTTGACATCAAAAGGCTTTGAGAAGAGGAGGAGGCCAAAGAGGAACAACTGGGGTGAAGGAGAAAGTCATAGACAATGGTCTTCAAACTTGGGTTGTAGTTTTGGAAAGTCACATTAAGCTCCAGTCACATCTGTTAGGAGCCTTTGTGGTGGATTCTGTCAAAAATGGAAGAAACCATGACGGAAACCCATCGGATCTTCCTTATGATAGTCAACGGGGTCTGTTGGATCTCATCATGGTGACGGGTCCATCTTTGGCTTTGAATCCACTTTTCTGTTCCCACATGACGGAACAAAAAAGGTAATCCTTGAGATGTAAAGATAGGACGTCCACACTTTATCCATCTATATGTGGGCAATGTTTCCGCCCTCACATACGGCAAATTTGGTAAAGATCCCATGTGAAGGCTGAAACGTGGCCACATAGGGCTGAATAAAGTGACCACTGAACTTTTTAGCGTCCTTCCTATCTTTCTACTTTGTGTATTGAGGACACGGAGTCAGGGATCTGTGACTTGCACGCAAGGTGGCCGACCTTAAAGGGGTTGTCTCACTTCAGCAAATAGCATTGATCATGTAGAGTAAGTTAATACAAGCCATTTACTAATGTATTGTGATTGACCATATTGATTTCTTTGCTGGCTAGATACATTTTTCCATCCCATTATACACTGCCCGTTTCCACGGTTACGACCACCCCGCAATCCAGCAGCGGCGGCTGTGCTTGCACATTAAACGAAAAAGTGCCAACCTCTCTGGTGGCTGGGACCGCGGTAGTGCGCATAGGCCAGAACTTTTTCCTATAGTGTACAAGCACGGCCACCGCTGCCGGATTGCAGGGTGGTCGTAACCATGGAAACGAGAAGTGTATAATGTGATGGAAAAACGAATCCAGCCAGCAAAGGAGGCAATATGGACAATCACAATACATTAGTAAGGGCCTTGTATTAACTTTCTCTACATAATAAATGTAATTTGATGACGTGAGACAACCCCTTTAATCTTTCTTTCTTTCTAGGCAACTTATCAAGAAATCACATCGAACAGTTTTTATGGAAAAACTGAAAAACCAAATGGAATCGGTGGTAACTGATATACAGTATGTCTGCAGCTCAGATACTGATGTGAGCACAAAAGTCACGTCAGTCTTTTTTTATGGACACTGGACAAAACTCATTTATTTTTTACGGACTTGTAGTATACAGTCTGACCGTGCAGAATAGGCCAGAAATTCACATGTACGCCAACTTTGAACTTAGATTTACGTCAAATTTTAGAAAAGGCCACACCCCCTCCCACTAAGCCCTACCCACTTTTCAAAGTGTGAAGGAAAGTGAAATGCTGCAAGCATGGCGTGCGCTCTAAGCTGTGACTTATTTTCTCCACAATTGTGGCGCAAAACATTTACTAAACGTTCCTAAGTGAGTTTTTTTTACAAGCGCCCTTCAGCTCCCGTGATCTTGTGCACTGAGGGGGTATGGCCCTTTAACTAAAATTGTGTTTCGGGGTCTGAAGCAAAGCAGTAGTGTGTGCGCCGATGCTAATTTTACAGGTGATAAGCGAAGATTAACCTTTCGTTACCCTCCTAACACATTTATTCACCACGGATCCTGCGCCTCGGTTGCCGGAGGCAGAATGCGGCGGTGTGACTCAGCTGTAACCCTTTCACTGTGGGATTTCCAGTACAATAGGCCTATCATTACAGCAGTGTCACATCAGAACAAACAGGCTTCTTGGGATAAATCACGGTGCACAGCCTCGGCTCCTGACAAAGGACGGACTTGTTTGGTTTTCAGCACTCAGTGCATTTGATCCTGGGCCGCTGCCCATATGTGTGTACCTGATGGATTTGCCGAGAGAATAGAGCGGAGTGATGACGGCGACGCAGCTCGCATTTCAACGCGGCTGAGCAATATTAATGCTGATCCCATAAGAAATGTTTAACCATTAAAAATGCATTAAGAGCAGACAGGGCACGAAGGGATTCCTTAATACAGGCGCTGTATATTTTCAACCATTTTACCATGGAACAACCACCCCCTTTATTGCGGAGGAGGGAATCCACACTTGGGCACCTTTTTCGTACTTGACCCTTGTGACTTTTTACTACATCAGTTGTTTTATTGTTTCGGTATGTTTATTTCGAATTTTATCATTTGGGTATGATATAGACTGTCTCCGAGGCACAAAGCAGGATATGTGTTGCATCCAAGGGTTGCTTAGATTAGGCCTCGTCAATCGGACAGGTCATAAAACAAAGTTAAATGGCATCTGTCAGCAGTTTTGTCCCTATGACACTGGCTGACCTGTTACACGTGCACTGTGTAGGTCCCGTGTTCATATGTGCCCGCATTGCTGATAAAAGTGATATTGTAATGTATGCAAGTGAGCCTCTAGGAGCAACGGGGGCGTTGCCGTTACACCTAGAGGCTCGGCTCTCTCAGATACTGCCACACCCTTACATTATGCCTATCCAGTGCCACTCTGATGCAATTCTGGAGCATTTATTCTTATGTATCTATGTTGTACCATTCCTTTATTAATCCTACTAGAAGTTATCAATGAATTACTAACAGTCTGGACAAAAGTTGTGGGTTACTGCTCAAAACATAAAACTGTGACCATCAAAAAGGGGTCCTCTGAGACTTTATAAGGCTACTTTCACACTCGCGTTTTGGCTTTCCGTTCCTGAGATCCGTTCAGGGCTCCTAAGCGGTCCAAAGCGGATCAGTTTTGCCCTAATGCATTCTGAATGGAAAAGGATCCGCTCAGAATGCATCAGTTTGCCCCCGTTCAGTCACCATTCCGCTCTGGAGGCTGCCTGCAGCGTTTTGCTGTCCGCCTGACGAAGCGGAGCCAAACGGATCCATCCTGGCACACAATGTAGGTCAATGGGGACGGATCGGTTTTCTCTGACACAATAGAAAATGGATCCGTCCCCCATTGATTTTCAATGGTGTTCAAGACGGATCCGTCATGGCTATGAAGACATAATACAACCGGATCCGTTCATGACATATGCATGCGGTTGTATTATTGTAACGGAAGAGTTTTTGCAGATCCATGACGGATACGCAAAATACGCTAGTGTGAAAGTAGCCTAACGTGATGAGTGTTGTCTTGGTGCACAGTACATGCATTTTTAATATTAAAAAATAAAAGTTTGCAGTTCTCTATTCACCGGTGCTGTTTTGTCCCCAGTGTTTTCAATGCTGAGCAGCCCAATGTAGGCGGTGCTGCGATGTAATGGACAGGTCTTTGCTGAGGCTATGCAGTCTTCCTACACAGACAACAGGGGGGCATACCGAGACACCAGCAGAGGAACGTCTCATAGACATGCAGGACAAAGCTATAGGCATCCACACTGTCAAGCGGACACTCGCTTAGTCTTCAATCGGCATCCACCCTGTCAAGCGGACACTCGCTTCGTCTTCAATCAGCGTCCCTCCCGACGAGCAGCACCTGCTTCGCCTTTAATCGGCGTCCATCTTGACGAGCCGACACCCACGTTATCATCAATCGGCATCCATCCTTTCAAGCGGACACTCGCTTCGTCTTCAATCAGCGTCCCTCCCGAACGAGCAGCACCTGCTTCGCCTTCAATCGGCATCCATCTTGACGACCCGTGATGCTTTATCATCAATCGGTGTCCATCCTGACATGTTCCTTCGTGGCGTGGTTGCGTTTTAAAACCACGGGCCCAAGAACTGCTGCGGAGGCCGCCAGGATTTTGGTGCAAATACCTCCCTACCTGACATTGTAAACATATTGCCAAATAAAAGTACCTTTTGAGATGGGCCTACATCTTGAGATGGTTGATTGCACAATATACTTCTCCGCACTTGAAAACTATAGGCAGGTGTTTTCCACCCTGCAGTAAAGTGACATCATGCGAGAACCATAAAGAATTGTAGGCATTTGCCTCAATCTGTCCTAGCTGGTGTTTTTTCATTACAGATTCAAGGACTTTTAGCGTTTGCTGAGCTTCGTCCTTCAGCTGAATCTCAATGAAAATAGTCAATTTTGGTCCTGAACTTTGAAACCTGAACTTATGTACTAGGGGGATTAAAGCTGTTTGTGTAACCTTGGGCCTGTACTGTAACAGCACGTCTATGTACCGAGCCGACTATAAAATTGTTAGCATTTTGTACATTTTATACCATCTGAAAAACGGCTCATTCTTATTAGTTTAGGGTTATGTTCAGACATAGTGGAAAAATCTGTAGCGCAAAGAGTGATATGAATGGCAAATTTCCACAAAAATATGACTATTTGAACTTTATCTATGATTGGCTGCAGGGAAGAAAGCGGTAAAAGGGGCTCTGTTGAAAAAAAAAAAAGGTGGGATAGACCAGACTAAATCAGCGTTGCTATGGGCAACTAAGCCAGTTCTACTTTACACCAGTTTGATAAATGATCCCCATAGTGCATAGAAGCTGTATACAGAAAATGGGAGGTTTTTTTTTTAAATCAAGACTAAGTTGTTTCATTTGTGTTAGGGTGCTTTCACACTTGCGTTCTGAGGATCCAGCAGGCACTTCCGGCCCGCCGGATCCATCAGAATGCTAGTCGCCTGAAAGCATTTGAAGACTGATCAGGATCCTGATCAGTCTTCGAAATGCTTACAGGTTACCATGGCAGCCAGGACGCTACTGAAGTCCTGGCTGCCATTGTACTCCGCAGCAGTGTACTTACCTGCACTGCGCTCGCTGGGCGCTCCTTCATCACGTCACATTACACCAGTTTTGATAAATCTCTCCCAAAATTGTGCCACTTTTTTCACAGATTCTAGACACAGGCACATTAGTAAATCTGGACCACTTCTTGCAAAAAAACACAAAAAAAACCCCCACAAAATAAAAGCAGGTGAAAAAAAAATCCCAGAGCCAAACTCACAAATTCATGTGTGTAAGGATTGTCAGTCATCAAGATCTTTACAAAAACGTGGCAAAAAATGAAAGAAAAGATTCACAGTGGCTTGATCGATATCGCACATCCTAGTAGTGCATGTCATCGAGACAACTTTAGGCCGGGCCTAGATTATCCTGAGGCCTCCAGTAAATTGGTTGTAGTAGGTACGTTATCGGAAGTTCCTCTGATACAGGACTGTGTAATCTCCACATCTCGTCTTGTCTTTAGTCCATTAGATGTAAGACAAGCGGCCCCCTCCTCTGCTACATAAACACCATCTAATGATGCATTAGCCAAAACATTTCACCTGACAGCGGCTTGTGTACACCATCCTGACACTGGCCATTTATAATCTGTCACTTCTCTTATTGACCCGCTCGAAAAAATGGCAGGGCCGGCGGCCATGTTTTCTTCTGTCTTGCTTTTGCCAATGTAGACTGTAACTGTAATACCCTGATAAGAAGCCACTTATAAGAACACTCACTGTAAGGCCTCATCCACATTTCAGTTTTTCACGGACGCATGCTATCCACTCTTTTTTTACGGACAGCATACTGATCCACTTATTTTAATATGTTTGTTCACATTTCTGTAAATTTCTGCTAGCGGTGTGCCCACAAGACATCCGCGGATAGATGCGCTACTTTCATCCGTGATCTGGACTACACACGTCCATTGAAGTCTATGGGTCAGTGAAAATCATGGAGACAACACAGAATCCAGACAGAAAATGCTCATGAAATTCATTTTCATCTGTGCAACGTCCGTGCAAGAAGCAACCACGGATCCTTCACAAACATCTTCATGGATTATATAAGAACATTTTAATTCCTGTATGTCATACTGACACGGCTGACACAGACACAGCTCATGAACATGGCCGTAATTTCTGTCTGCATCCAGAATCGGATGCGGACCCATTCATTTCAACGGGGACGCAAAAAACGCAGACAGCAGACCATGTGCTGTCCGCATCCGCACTTTAGTTCCACGGCCCTGCAAAAAAGGTAGAACATGTCCTATTCCTGTCCATTTTGCTGACATGAATAGGACATTTCTACAAAGTTTAAAAATAAATGGCGGCATGCACTTGGCTGGGATCCGTGTTTGCGGATCTGCGATTTACAGACCGCAAAACACTTATGGTCGTGCGCATGAGCCCTAAGGGTATGTTCACATGTGGAGTAAACCCAGCAAAGTTAATGAGATTTTCTTAAATTTTGCTAGGTAAATTGCCCGGGGGTAAGGATTTTATATCCACAGCACGTCAACCTATGCTGCCGATAGCCTTTGCAATGCATCATATCCACATCAAATGCACTGCGAAAGTTCAGCCCCGTAGAAGTCATACCCTAAGTAACGTTAATGGTGCCCACAGAGAACCTCCCAGGACAGATGATGTCAGCGGTCAGAAGGATCGGACGAACAGATTATTTTTTTTTGCCCGATCCCTTTTGTTCTCTTAGCGGAGTTTGGCAGCAGCTTCCTCCTCTCTCCCCATTGAGAACACATACAAGCTTGGCGGTATGGAACACGTGGGGGATCCAGGAGACACAACTGTTGGCCGAACTATGGCGAATGTTCTGCAGGTCTATGGCCGGTCAATTCACATGCCAATCGCCACAGAAGCAAGGCGAGTTGGTTTTGTTATCAGACACTTTGTGGTCATGGCAAGGAGGGCACCATGGCTGGTTTTAGATGGAAAACACTATGGATGGCATTGTTACAAGGGCACAGTGGCTGGAACTACTGTAAGGAAACTATAGCTATTGTTATTGGCACACCACGTCTGTCAGATGATACCCACTGTTCTATCCTTTTTTTTTTTTTTGCAGAGGACCCCTTGGCACTTGGCCAGTAGAGAAGCATGCAGGCTATACTGAGGATAGGTCATCAATATCGGAATATTCGGAACCGCTTTAGTGACTTTGGGCACAATATTGTATGGCATTATTTATCTGGAGTTCTATGACACTGGTTATTTGGACCTCATAAACACATTTGGGTACCTGTTATGTAGTGTAATGTACACGGGCACATTTTCATTCAAGACACTGATGAAATTTTAAAAAAGACCCATGGTGGCAACCTTATTGTACAAGCTGAGGGATGATGACCTCAGACACCCACTGTACAGTTGTGCGAACTGATTATGGGATCCGACACCAAGGCTTGACAAAGTATGACTAACGTGATGTGTCACTCTTCACGATTCCTTGTGTAGTCACCCACACACGATGAGAATCCCTTGAGTCCTGGAGCCATGTCCTACTCCTCAACAGGTCTGCAGGAGCACTGCTAGGCATAAACCCTCAGCACTAACTTGACCCTTCATTATGAAGATCTGTGGAGGCCCTGGGAGTTGGACCCTCACTAATCAACAAGTGATGGCGTATCTTCTTGGGTCCACCAAGTTTTAGGGCCGATGCAAAACTGAAGGAGCAGAACCATGACCCCACTGTGAACAGTACCACTCGTTCCCCTGGGGTGGACAATTTTAAGATAAACTATCAGCAAATAAAAAACCAAACTATTATAATTATTTACCTACATCCGGGAGCCTTCAATAAATCACTTTTCAACAGAAAAAAAAAATAGAAGCAAAAAAAACATAGTGTGTGAGCGTAACGACGTGTGCTTTCCACTGTGGGCTGTACAATGAGTGGGATCAATGCATGAATAGAGATATGTAACCTATACCTTTTGTTAAAAAAACACAGCCAATTCACTGGAACATTTTACAGTAATTAAGAAATGCGTGTGCGGGAAGTACTGTATGTGCGTAGGTACGATTATAAAGCTGTATGAGCATAGGGAAGTAAATATAGAGATTTATGCAACAATGGAGATCATCTGCTGTTTGGCAGTTCTATTAAAATATAACTAAAGGCCCCTTTACACGGGCCAAGTGTGCAGGCAATTATCGAGTGATCGGAGGTGAGAGCTACATTTACAGGCATCAATCACCTCTGCTGTATGGGGATGAGTGATCATCACTGAGATCGCTCATCCCTATACAGATTCATTGTTGCAGGTCAACCAATCTCTTCTTACACAGCACGATTTGCTGCCCAGAAACGATGATTTTGGTGTCTGCATCAACACGGCCTTCGATCAGTGGCTCAATTATCGGGAATGTTTCTAGGGAAGCTCCTTCCTGTCAATTGCCCCAATTGACGGTCCGTGTAAAGAGGCTTTTAGACTACCAACAGTCACTGTGCCTAAATGAAGCTGAGCTAGAACACAAAGCAGGAGGCACCCTAAAGACGGTGTCTCATTATGAATCACAGGTCAGGATACAGAACTCCCAATGATCGCTCTTCCTATTTATCTTTATTTTAGGGCAGAGTAGTGTAACATAAGAAATTGGCCCACCCCTTTATATGATAAATTCCTGGTTGCCTGCCGCCACCACTAAGTGAGCTTAGAGTGTAACTGCCTAGTACTTCCATTGAACGTCAATAATAAATCTGTATACATTAAGCTTCTAAGCGCCCCCTAGTGACGGCTTGAGCCAGCCATAGTTTTAGTATTTAAGGATTTAAGGGGGGCTCTGGATGTATGGACAGATGCAGGGGATTTTAATTTCTGTGACCTAGAAAGAAAATGATGTTGTAGGTGGAGATCATTTCACTTCTAACCTGGCAACCTATCATGGCACTGCACAACCCCTTTAAGATAGGATATCAATATTAGACCATTAGGCTGGGTTCAGACTTGCGCGTTTTACAGCGCGTTCAAACACGCTGTAAAATGCTCAACACATGAAAACCAATGCTTCCCTATGGCCCTGGTTCTCACTTGAGCGTTTTACAGCGCGTTTGAACGTGCTGAAAAACGCCCTACGCTCAAAAAAGTTCTTGAGCTTCTTTGGGGCGTTTTGTCGCGCGTATTGTGATTGACGCCACAGTAGTCAATCACACGAACGCGCGTACGACGCGCGTTTCCTATTTGCAAAAATGCGCTGTAATAGGCGCGACAGAAACGCGCGTTTTACGCGCGTATCAAATACGCGCAAGTCTGAACCCAGCCTTAGAGCCGTGCCAGGCAAACCAGGACACAGCACTCAGGCCCCTTCAAACAGCCTACTGGTGGGGGTGCCAAGAGTCGGACCCTAGCGATCTAATATTGATGGTCTATCTATAGGCCACAAAGTCTAAAGAACCAGAAAACCCTCAACTCTCAATAACGGGAGTACACACAGTGAAACATCTCTAAAACACCACCTCTCAGAAGACCACCCCCTTATCCAGACCACATTTACTAGGACAGGTTTTCAGTTCCACCCCACCATCTAGCGCGCACGCTAGCGGTCTTTTTTAAGAAGACCAGTTTTCAATACAATGTTTGATGGGCTTGACTGTATTTCTTCATATAGAGGTCAGGGTGGATCCTGCTACTGGAGTATCATGCGCTGGAGAATGTAGTCCTGTAACAGCTATGAGATCTTGGTATGATGGGACCCCAGTAAACTATTGGGTTGGGGGATTGAGGGTTTCGGTAGCTGCTCAGCTATTCTTTTTAGTGACATATTCTGAAACCGCTCTCATTTAGACTGCTAGCTACGGCATCATTTAGTCACTAAGAACGATACGTTTCAGTCTGGAGAATCTGTCACGTGTCACTCTCAAAATGCATTAAATGTCACTTTTTGACAGCGCCTGTAACATCAACAAATGTTGAGTCACTACAATAATACTGATCTTTTTGAGATTTTCCAAAGCAGTCTCCTCCTCTACGCTCTGAAGATACCCATGCACAGTACGGTATGGAAATAAATAAGTCTTCATTTCAAGTGTTGGTTCATGTTACTGTACCAGACATGAACAGCCCTAAAATTCCCACAAAAGCTTTATTCATTTAACTATTATTCAGTCATAATGTAAGACGGTCGATTCGTATACATACAGTATATATGGTGCAGATGGCTATGCGGTAGGAGCAGTCATAGCCCATTCATATCTGCAGAGGGGAAACTATTTGTCCATATAGAAGTGATCCTCTTTGGACAAACCCTGTTTGTTAGAAAGATCCATTAACCGCATGCTGATCGCCATGGACATGATCAAGTATGAATTGCAGTCTCGCTACAGCACCTCCGCAGGGCAAATGAAGTATTACACAATTTTTTATTTAAACCAACGAATACACAAGTGATGCCACAAAAGCTATAAAACGAAAACAAAGCCTAATGCAGTTCTGTAGACTGAGACTATGGGTAAATATCAGAGCAGAAAACCCCCTTAAAGGATTTGTCCCATGAAAAATATTTCACAGTTTTCAAACCAGCACCTGCATCTGAATACTTTTGTAATTGCATGTAATTAAAAATTTAGCATAGCTACTGAGTTATGCAATATAACGTATATCTGTATAGCGCCACCTGCAGTTTGTTTTTTTCTTATTTTTGACCTGCTCACTGAGAAGGCCGCACATGCTCAGTTTCATCCTTCAACTGCCTTATGAGCTGTGATAGGGAGAGCATGGACACGCCCCCTGAGCTGTAATAGGCAAAGCATGGACACGCCCCCTGAGCTGTAATAGGCAAAGCATGGACACGCCCCCTGAGCTGCAACAGAACAGACACTCCCCTTGAGCTTCCAGCTTGATATAAATCTAGCAGAGCAATGAATGGGGAGATCTCTGGATCCATGTGAGGTACAGGGCTGGTTCTATCTGTGTTAGGGCTTCTTTCACACTTACGTATTTCTTTTTCGGCATTGATTTCTGTCATCGGGGCTCTATGCCGAAAAAATCCTAATCAGGATTATCCCAATGCATTCTGAATGGATCTTCAGTTCAGGACCGGAACGTTTTTTGGCCGGAGAAAATATCGCTGC
This sequence comes from Bufotes viridis, assembly GCA_033119425.1. Taxonomy (NCBI): domain Eukaryota; kingdom Metazoa; phylum Chordata; class Amphibia; order Anura; family Bufonidae; genus Bufotes; species Bufotes viridis. The sequence continues at coordinate 19,128 of JAKVIS010000404.1, forward strand.
ATGCTGCGCTTTTTGCTCTGGCCAAAATTCCTGAACACTTGCCGCAAGGCCGGATCCGGAATTAATGCCCATTGAAAGGCATTAATCCGGATCCGGCCTTAAGCTTAACGTCGTTTCGGCGCATCGCCAGATCCGACGTTTAGCTTTTTCTGAATGGTTACCATGGCAGCCAGGACGCTAAAGTCCTGGTTGCCATGGTAAAGTGTAGTGGGGAGCGGGGGAGCAGTATACTTACCGCCCGTGCGGCTCCCGGGGCGCTCCAGAGTGACGTCAGGGCGCCCCACGCGTATGGATCACGTGATCGCATGTGCATGGATCACGAATAGCATCCTGGCTGCCATAGTAACACTGGAAGCATTTTGAAGACTGATCAGTCTTCAAATGCTTTCAGTTCACTTGCATTGTTACGGATCCGGCGGGCACTTCCGGCGACGGAAGTGCACGCCAGATCCTAACAACGCAAGTGTGAAAGAGGCCTTAGAAAGAGGTTATCGTGATGTCGGATTTTCATTTTTTACATTAGTCGTGGGATATCCCCTTTAAAACAAGGCACTTACTAATGTATTGTGATTGTCCATATTGCCTCCTTTGCTGGCTTGATTAATTTTCACATCCCACACTGCTTATTACGACCACCCTACAATCCAGCAGCGGTGGCCGTGCTTGCAGGCTACAGGAAAATGCGACTGCTTTTCTGGTGCCCGTGACCGTGGGTGTGCACACAGGCACGCATGCGCAGCAGCTCTTGTCTCGACCACCTCGTATCTTTGCTGCAGCGGTGGTCATAATCCCTGGAAACGAGTGGTGTATAATGCGATGGAAAAATGAATCCAGCCAGCAAAGGAGGATATCCCACGACTGTATTAACTTTCTCTTGCTGAAGTGAGACAACCCCTTTAATACTTGATTTTCGCCCGGTCAGTGACTGACTATGGGAAAGCCGCTATGCAGCTTGGCCAATGTCACTCCAATGTCGCAAAGGGATGCAAATGGGGGAGCTTTGCATACGATTTCCCTTGCTTTTATCCTGAGTAATGTAACAGTTTCACAACCACTAGTTTTTACAAGGCTGTATTCATTGGGATTTAGTAGTGCGAAAGGTTGGAAATCTGTGCAAATGAAGCAAACAAACTCTGTCTAATGTGCGTCTCTGTCACCTTGCTGTAATATTAATAGAAAGTCAAGACAATGCAATGAGCCGGCTCTGGATATACAGGTTCCCAAAACAGGTCAAGCAGCAACATTGTCACTCAACGCAGCGAGGTGTCACCTTCCTGATCTGAGGCGGGTGTCACTGCCAGCACACAGGCCTCCGCACACCTACCAATCTGCGGCCTCTTCCATGCACTCATTGCAAAGTGGACCTTCACCTTCGATATTTCTGCTCCTCGACCTCAGGGAATTGCATATACAACAGCTTTACAATATATATAGCCTCGTTATTCCAGTTGTTCCCTTATATATTTAGTTGGTGAAAATGTATAACTATATATTAAAGGGAATGAGTCACCTATTATTTTATTTCTGCCACTTAAAACCAGATAGTGACACATCTCCTTTTTACTAATCTGTTTTTATTTTCTCATTGCAGATTTGGTTATTCTATTTCCTGCACACGATTATGGGGGCGGCCATCTTGCCTGAGCTTTTGTTAACAGCATTTAGAGAGATGCTTTACAGCAGGCATGTGGCCCATAGACACAACGGACAGGAGGGGACTCACTGGCTTCTATGGGAGAGTCTTCTGGCATGCTCTGTGACCTGTACAGAGGTCAGATCTATCTATCTATCTATCTATCTATCTATCTATCTATCTATCTATCTATCTATTATCTATCTATCTACTATTATCTATCTATCTATCTACTATTATCTATCTATCTATCTATCTATCTATCTATCTATCTATCTATTATCTATCTATCTATCTACTATTATCTATCTATCTATCTATTATCTATCTATCTATCTATCTATCTATCTATCTATCTACTATTATCTATCTATCTACTATTATCTATCTCTCTATCTATCTATCTATTATCTATCTATCTATCTATCTATCTACTATTACCTATCTATCTTCTATTATCTAGTGATGAGGGGACATCCTCTGCGTCTGGAGGAAAGAAGGTTTGTACACAAACATAGAAAAGGATTCTTCACGGTAAGAGCAGTGAGACTATGGAACTCTCTGCCTGAGGAGGTGGTGATGGTGAGTACAATAAAGGAATTCAAGAGGGGCCTGGATGTATTTCTGGAGTGTAATAATATTACAGGCTATGGCCTCTTGCACACGAACGTGTGCGACCCGTGCCCGTATTGCGGACCGCATTTGCGGATCGGCAATACACGGGCACTATTCTGTGGCCATTCCGCATTCAGTGGGTCCACAAATGGGTCCGCATTCCGCATTCATTTCAATGGATCCGCAAATCCGGAGATGCGGAACGGTGCAGAACGGAATGAGGGAACCGAACACTACGGAAGCACTACAGAGTGCTTCCGTGGTGTTCCGTACTTCCGTCCCGCAAAAAGATAGAACATGTCCTATCTTTTTGCGGAACGAGCAGATCACGGACCCATTCAAGTGGGTCCCGCAGCACGGGCAAGGGGCGCACACGTTCATGTGCAAGAGGCCTATAGCTACTAGAGATGGGTCGTTGATCCAGGAAGTTATTCTGATTGCCTCATTGGAGTCAGGAAGGAATTTTTTTCACCTAAAGTGGGGAAAATTGGCTTCTACCTCAAAGTTTTTTTTTTGCCTTCCTCTGGATTAACTTGCAGGATTAGGCCTCATGCACACGACCGTTGTTTCAGTCCGCATCCGAGCCGCAGTTTTTCCGGCTCGGATGCGGACCCATTCACTTCAATGCTTCAATGAGGCCGCATCCGTTGCTCCGTTCCGCGGTCCGCAAAAAATATATAACCTGCCCTATTCTTGTCCGTTTTGCGGACAAGAATAGGCAGTTATATTAATGGCTGTCCGTGTCGTTCTGCAAATTGCGGGAACGCACATGGATGCCATCCGTGTTTTGCCTAACAGGCTGAACTGGATGCACGGATGTCTTTTTTCAGCCATATAAACTATGTTACTGTGTTACTATCTAATCTATATTTGACTATCTATCATCTATCTATCTATATAATCTACCCATACATCGAAACTGTGATATCTGTCATTGTAATCCGGTCTATGATGATAATGAAATGACTGCTACAAAGTAATTTTTACAGACCAAAAAGTGGTGCCTATTATTAGGCTCAGGTGCCAGTGTAAAATCTGCACAATTTTAGGATTTTTTTTTATTATATAGATAATGACATAGAAAATTTTGTTGGCCCTAATCGAGCCCTTTCGGGAGTGTGGCGTACAGATCCCATAACCTTTCTATGGATCTGTGCCACAGACGCTCTAACCCTGGGAACACACCTGAGCGTTTTTCAGCACGTTCAAACGCGCTAAAAAACGCTCAACATGTGAAAAGCCATGCATCCCTATGGGCATGGTTCACATTTGGGCGTTTTACAGCGCGTTTGAACGCGCTGTAAAACGCCCAACGCCCAAACAAGTACATGAGCTTCTTTTGGGCGTTTTAACGCGCCTATGGACAATGTTGCCATAGGGGAGAATCACTGAATCGCGCGTATGACGCGCGTTTCTTAGTTCCAAAAACGCGCATCCAAAAACGCGCGTAAAACGCGCGTCATACGCGCGATTCAGAAACGCCTAGGTGTGTCCCCAGCCTAACACTCAGTTCACACTTTCGCGTAAAACGCCGCGTTCGAACGCGCAAAAAAACGCACAACAGTACAGGAACCATGCATTCCAATGGGGGTGGTTCACACTTGCGCGTTTTTATGCGCGTTCGAATGCGCCAAAAAACGTCCGACGCATAAGCAAGTATGTTCGCGTTAATTCGGGCGTTTTTCGAGCGTTTGGTGCCAATATACTTCAATGGGAAACGCGATACGCGTGTTGTTCGGGCGTTTGTGCAGCGTAAAACGCGCCTATGGACGCGTGTTTTTCAAAGTTTGCAACATGCTGGATCAGCCACCATGGAATTTCACACCTCTAAAGCACTCAGATTGGCCAAACTATATATAGCGAGGGCTGTTTGGTCATTGGCCAACTATGCAGTCAATCACATAAACGCGCGTCAAACGCGCCTACACTATTTACCAAAACGCTTGAAAAAAACGCGCGTTAACGCCCGTCTTGAACGCTCAGAAAACTATAGGCTTCAAAACGCTCAGGTCTGAACCCAGTGTAAAAGTCAAACTGAGCTGATGAAAGTCCAAGCGGCTGAGCAGTGCTTTTTTCAATAAAAGTTTAGTTAACCTTTAAAGAGGACCCGTCCCCTCTCCTGACATGTCTGTTTTAGTAACTACTTGCATTCCCCAAGAAAGAACAGTTCTAAAGCACTTATTTATCTATGTGGTTCCGTTCCTCAGTTATTGGTACTAGAAGTTTATTGATAAATCTGCATCTGGGCGTTACCAGTGGGAGGGTGTGTCCCTGCAGGGTCTGACACTAAACAATGAGTGCTGCCAGAGTCTGAGAAATCCCCCACTGGTAACAGCAAGATTTTCATTAATAAACTTCTAGTAGCAGTAACTGAGGAACTGAACACCGCATAGAGCATAGAGTTATATGAAAAGTGTTGCACAGGGGGATAAAATGTAACAAATCAGACATGTCAGGAGCAGTGACAGCTCGGTGTTATAACTGTGATAAAAAATTCTGCAATTGCTTTCCTTATTCTATACTGCTCTTCTGTTACATGATGTTTTCTTCTCCATTCACATCCACGAAAAACTGCCATGGGGCTCATGCACACGACCGTATTTTGTTTCCTTGTCCGTTCCGTTTTTTTTGCTGATAGGATGCAGACCCATTCATTTCAATGGGTCCGCAAAAAATGCTGACAGCACACCCTGTGCTGTCCGCATCAGTATGTCCATTCCGCATGTCCTATTTTTTTCTAGTTTGCAGACAAGGATAGGCATTATTACAACAGATCCGCAAAAAAAACAGATGCCATACAGATGTCATCCGTTTTTTTTTTGCGGATCCGCAATTTGCGGACCACAAAACACATACGGTCGTGTGCATGAGGCCATATGCTGATTACGTAAGTGGCAAAAGGAGTTACAACCACAGGGCGCCTCCCTGTCAATCAAGTCAAGCGGCCATAATTGGCATAAGGCATGCGCTTTTGAATGGCACCCTGAGCATCCGCTGCTCTCTAATAAAGGCGTCTGTTGACAGATTCCCTTTGAGATCAGTAAACAGTATCTGCTATTCTTCTAAAAAGAGCACCGATATTGTCCATAGGATCTCAGAACCGTTCAAAGTAATTAGGGCTGGGCTGCAATACCAGGCACAGCCTGTGGAGCAGGGTGGCGCTGTTTGTGGAAAAATAGCAGAGCCCTTTTTTTTTCTAATCTCTCGCAACCGGCGCTATTCGGGAACTCGGATTCAAGTTAAACGCTCTTCTCAGTTACTAGATGATAGGTTTGATGAAGCAGAATTCTGAAAGCAGATCTAAATGTGAAGGGGGGGGGGGGGGGAGACACGATGTAAGCCATAAATGTTTTATGCATATTTAAGCTGCGAAATGCTTTCACACGTAAATCCTGGCGATGGCTTTATGATAGCAAAAGGTTGGCAAAGGTACTAGGAGGGCAGTTGTCCACTGGGCCACGTAGTAGATCACAGAGCTGGGCTGACATCGGGAAGTGGGAGATCATTAAGTGATGCAAATGATCAATTCGGTACTGGAGATGGGGCTGTGGAGCCCAAAGACTTATGCCACATACGGCTAGTTTTACACTTGAGTTTATCATATCGGACAGACTGTTCCGGTAAAGAACAGCCTGCTGTTCACCAGTCCGGCCCAGCCAAATAAAAGCTGGATCCCATTGACGATAATGGGATCCGGCATGGGTGCCAGGTTTTAGCTGGGTAAAAACCACCTGGCCGAAACCCAGCACTCATGCCAGACACTGGCCAGACCCCCATCGATCCCATTATAGTCAATGAGGTCGGGCGGTAGATGGCAGTATCTAGCTGGTCTGGATCCGTTTTCCAGCAGGCTGTTCTCTGCCGGATCCGATAGACGCAGGTGTCAAACTAGCCTGAGAAGATGCCCAATATTATAAATGGTACATGATGGGTGCGGGCCCTGTTACAGATTCTCCATGGGGTGCACAGGTCTTTTTTATATGGATGCTGTCACCATATTGTATGTGCTGTATTCTATTCCAATCATCTAACAGTCAGATACTCATCCCATTGAGTCTTTAAAAGGGGTTGTCCCCGTTCGGGAGCCTTTTGACATGACTTCCCCTTCCCTATAAGCATACTTACCTGCAAGCGTTCACGCTCCTTCAGTCCACCGCTGCCACTGACATCCTCCAGTCCCCCATGTCAATAAACTGGCTGCAGCAGTGATGTATCTGCGTATCACGTAACGCACGGAGGACAAACCACCGCTGCGGCCAATATTGACATTTGGGACTGGAGCGTCTGAGTGGCAGCAGGGAACCAAAAGAGCGGGGTACCAGCATCGAGGAGCAGGTCCGAAAACGTGAAGGGGTTAGGCCTGAAAGGCCCCGAAACTGCACAGCCCCTTTAGATCAACTGTTTACGAAGTTTACATACATGAAAACTCAAGCATATGCTAGCCAAGGGGTGGACATAATACATGTGCAACCTGTGTAGGTTTGTAGGCCCCCTGCCACCATGAAAGACTGCCTACTACTAGATTGCATGCAAGGGATTGTGCAAATGATTCTGGTGGCCTGGCACAATGGTGAGAGGCTTAGGATGACCATGATAAAATGATCTTTTTTTAGAAAGCAAGGCTTCTCCATATTGTTCTTGTACATGGGCCTATCTGCTGGTTGACCACAGACATGCAAAATTTAGATCAATTTGATAAAGCAACCATGGGCGGCACCAAGGTGGATACGCACCAGGGAGATGTCGATCCAGGGAGCCATTCTGATTGCTTGATTGGAGTCCAGAAGGAATTTTTTTCTCCTAAAATGAGGAAAATTGGCTTCTACCTTATGAGTTATTTTGCCTTCCTCTGGATCATCTTTGCAGGACAATAAGCAGAACTGGATGGACGTCTTTTTTCAGCCTTACAAACCATGTTACTATGTATGTTACTGCAGATAGTCTAAAACACTGATTTTCCAAGCCCTTGGCCATTCGCAGGTCCTACAGAAGTGGTGACAAAAGCAGAATGGGTGGATCTGTCTTAAAGACTATAGGCTTTATCGAGACCTCTGCCCGTGTGTGTTTAGCTATATTGACACAAAGAAAACCAATTAACTTATCAGTGTGTTTTGAGAGCACACAAAGACATAGGAGAACATCTTTCCTCCATGGTGGTGAGTACTTAGGCCCCTATAATGCTGCAGGAGATATCACCAATCATCATGAGCTTTGGACACTCGACTCTCTGTAAAAATGTGGCCAAACTGGACTCTGACCCTTTTCGTCCATGACCAGTAGGATTTAGAATCCGACCATCTTAAAACAAACACAAGGGACTTGGTTCTCTGGTGTTGAGAAGGTTAATGGTTTTTGCATTAGTGACCAATTCAATTAGTTACCAGGAGACGTCTGTTCCAATGAATATTCTGCTCTGTGCCATATTGCAGATATGCAGGGCTTGCACCTAGTTGGCCACAGAATTTACAGCAAATTCAAGATTCAATTACCCAAACGTACGTGTATTGAGGATGAAATGTCCAGTCCTGTTCATTAGCTATTGCTATGGAAATGAATGGAGGTGAAACAACATTTATACATTCATTGTTTACCAGGAGCGGGGTGAGGAATGGATCATCCTCTGTTGGAGCAGCCTGTGGAGCATATGCTGAACGTCGCAAGCTACTTAGTGGATTAAATGGCCCACCCATGGTGTATAATCTTTTCTGTTTTTCAATTTGGAGATTTTATCCCAGCCATGTTCAAGTGCATGTCTGAAGGATCCACCGGTTCTGCTGCCCTCCCGGACATAATCCTGCTTCAGACCCCTTAACCTATTCACAGCTTCTATTTCTTTGCCTTGTTTTATGTATCGGCAAACAGAAGAAGAGCCGCTGACAATGGAAACTTCTACATTTTACACAAAAAGCCTCATTTCCATTGTAATTTGGGTTTTATGAAAGTTACATCACAGTTTGGCTTCTTGACACCAAAAACCAGAATTTATGCATTTTGCATATCGAAGATGTCTGCACATCTTCAGAAATGGTGGCCTGGGAAACCCTTGGGCTCCTTAGAATTTGGTTAGGGGTTTACTGGAAGGCTGCAACAGTAGTGTTGGACGTCTGCATGAGATGTAAGTCAGCCAAACCTGCAGATTCGGGTGAGACTGCACAACCTCTAAATGTGTTTGGGGGTATATGTCGGGAGGAGAAGAATTGGGCCGATCCTTTTGCTCTGCAGCCATTGACTGGCGGCGTCTACTTCACAGACATTACCTGCTGGAGCGGGAAGGGAAGCAAAGTGGGGACTAACAGTGTCGGGGAAGGAGTCAGGTGAGAATAAAGGTGGCCATACACATTGGATAGAAGATGGTTGAACAGCAGATGAACAAACCATCATTTTGTAGATGCAGCCATATACATTTTAGTCCATATTGACCGTTACAGTTGTTCAAGTTGGCCATAAGTGTCCAAAGAAACCGGGTGATGGACGAAAGAGCTTCTTGGAAATGAGCTTTAAAAGAAAGATCTTTCATCCACAAGCAATGTTTCTCTGAACGATAGAGCTTTTGTTCAACTATCGGCCACACATTTCAACAAATGCAAACAAGGCCTACTTCTTTTCAAACATTGATGGTCTGCATGGATCAACCTAAACAATATTTGGTTGTTAAAAGGGTTTTCCAAGATCTTTTTACTGAGGATAGGTCATAAGTACCTGATCAGTGAGTCTGACACCCGAAACCACCGCCGTTCAGCTGTTTGAGAATGCACCGGAGCTCACTGTAATGCTGTGGCCTTCTCTCTGCTCATCAAGCACAGCGCCATCCATCTGATAGCGGCTGTGCTTGGTATCGCAGCTCAGCCCCCCTCTCTTCAATGGGGCTGAGCTGCGCCTAGGCCATGTGATCGATGAACGTGAAGTCAGATGGCCTAGAGAAGGCCGCAGCGCTACTGCAAGTGCCTTCTCAAACACTGATCGGCGGTGTCCCAGGTGTCGGACTCTCATCGGTCAGATACAGAGACTAGGTCATGAGTAAAAAGATCTCAGAAAACCCCTTTAACTTTTACCAGATCATTTTGGTTAAAGTTATGTTTTGATCAATATTAGACTAATGTGCATGACCACCCTACGCTGTGTTCTACAGCATATGGAGCCCATGGGAACACGTTCTCTTTTTTTTACCTTGGGATGTTCCTTTAAATGGGACACAACTTGTACACATTTGACATGGGTTCCATATATAGCCAATCAAACCAGTATAAAATTTCCTACTATAACCACAAACTAAGCTCACAAACTATGTTTGAACCATTCGTGCTCCTCAGCCACAAGCCTAGTTGCTTTCAATTTCAACCACAAGGCTATGTCTGGCTGATTTTTTACATCTCAATGTACACCAAACACAATGGCCAATATTCAAGGCCCCAGTAGTCCATATACCAAACAAGACTGCTTGTCAGTGGCCAACAGTAGGGGGCAGACATGAGGTTTAAACTGGTATGCATCTCCTTTACACAGGTGAAGACCCCTGGAGGGTGCATAAACTGTGCGTGTAAAGAACAGGCCCATTGTCCAATAATTAGTTTTGAGTTGGATTTTTACCACTGAAGAAAGCATTAAGGTGCGTTTACAAGGGCCGACCAAGCAGGGAACTATTGGGAAGGGAGCAGATAATTGCCGGCTCGTCAGTAGAGGAAAGACTTGCGTTTACAGGCGCTGTATAGAGTTGAGTGACGCATTCATTGTTTCTGGGCAGCAGATCACTGTTCACACAGCACGGCCTGCTGCCCAGAAGTTATGAGTAAATGTGTTGCATAAAGGATCATTTCACCAAATGATCAAATGTTGTGATCGTTCATGGGGTGATCGGTGGGGTGATCGATGGGCTGATTATCGAGAATGAACGCTTCTATTCATTGTGCAGTGTAAATCCACCATTCGGTAACGAAACATATTATTATATCTAGGATTGATGGGACAACTACGTCGAAGAGAGGTGAGAAGGTCCATACATAACATTACAGTCACCTGCAGAGAGGCTCCACAATGAGGGCCACTTCCCACCAGTAAAGACAACATCTACACAAAGTCAAACCAGGCCAAACATTACTCACAAAAAATAAAGAACGTACTGAGAGAAGAGTAGATCCTACTGAGGAGCCATATGAGGGAGCTGTGGTCCATAACAAATGCTGATGCTGGCCTCATGGCCACCAGGGTGATGAGCCTTGATAGGTAGGAGAGATTTGTAGCGGAGACCAGATGTGGTTATTGAGGGGCCCTTGTCGGGGTCTCAGCGGTAGTCACCTCAAATGAATGTAAGGTCAAATTAGAAGACGATACTATAAGGCTCCAGACCAAATACTTATCCTCTGAGCCAATCTCACAGCATCTTAATGACTTAAGCTGTGAGTTCATGTCTGATCGGGGGTCTGTCCTATACTTGCATAATGCTGTGAGTACAGTACAAAAGACCCTCAGGATCTGATGGCATTGAAAATCATTATGAGGCTGTGAGTTCGGGTCAGCGGACTAGTGTTAGTACCGGGAAATGTGGCCTTGACACAGCGCGTTTCCTGGACCAAACTCTAGCCGAACAGTGATCAGGTTTTGGTGCATGGTAGGTGAGCCATGAAGGTAGAGGTCACACTTAGGCCTCTTGCACACGACAGTATGCCCCCTGAGACATGCGGCCCGTGAGCAGGCCGTATGTATCGGAGCAGCATTGATCGTGCGCACAGGAGCGCACAGCATCATAGATTACAATGATGCTGTGCACGTCGGGCACCCGCAGAACTATTGTCCCGCACTTATAGATCTTATGACTGCACTCGGTCCCCAGGGTGGGAACAGACAGACATGAATGTGTGCTGCAGACTGTACATCTTGAGTGACGAAGGTTGCTGAACCCAGTGCTAAAGGGGTTGTCCCACAAAAAATATTCTACAGTTTTCAAACCAGCACCTGGATCTGAATACTGTAATTGCATGTCAGTAAAAATGTATTATGGCCACTGAGTTATTCAATACAGTGTATAGCGCCACCTGCTGTTTGTTCGTTTCCTTATTTCTTTGACCTGCTCACTGAGAAGGTCGCACGTGCTCAGTTCCATCCTTCAATTGCCTCCTGAGCTGTGATAGGGAGAGAGCTGCAGCAGAAAGGACACGCTCCCTGAGGTGAGGCAGAAAAGACCCTCCCCTGGAACTTTCAGTTTGATATAAATCTAGCAGAGCAATGAATGGGGAGATCTCTGGACCCATGTAAGGTACCGGACTGGTTCTAGCTTTGTTAGATAGAGATTGTCATGTGCTATATGATGTCTGATTTTCATTTTTTACATTAATCATGGGATAACCACTTTAAGGTGCCTATTTTGCTAGGAAAACAAAAAAAAAAAAGTATATTAGAAATATTCTTTTTCTCACATGTACGATAAGTTTTAATAAAGTTAATGTAAAAGTTCGGGTAAACTTTAAGTGCTGTTGGTGTGTTTGATTGAGAAGGGTTATCAGGGCCTAGATTTTTAGTATGTCTGCTCCTTATGATCCTTTACTGCACATAAAGGAAGAATGGACTCTCCAATACAAGCTCAGGACCAATGTCCAATCCAGACATGTTAGGCAAGTGTGCTAAATAAGGGCGAGTTCACATCATCGTTTAGCTTTCCATTCTTCTGAACAGTTAGGCCCCTTTCACACGGGCGAGTTTTCCGCGCGGGTGCAATGCGTGAGGAGGACGCATTGCACCCGCACTGAATCCGGACCCATTCATTTCTATGGGGCTGTGCACATGAGCGGCGATTTTCACGCATCACTTCTGCGTTGCGGGAAAATCGCAGCATGCTCTATATTGTGCGTTTTTCACGCAACGCAGGCCCCATAGAAGTGAATGGGGCTGCGGGAAAATCGCAAGCATCCGCAAACAAGTGCGGATGCGTTGCGATTTTCCCGCATGGTTGTTTAGCAACGGGACCCGATCTTTATTATTTTCCCTTATAACATGGTTATAAGGGGAAATAATAGCATTCTTAATAAAGAATGCATAGTAAAATGAAGTGGAAGGGGTTAAAAATAATAAAAGTTAACTTACCTTAGCCACTTGATCGCGTAGTTGCGATCTGTCCTCTCTCCCAGCATCAGCTAAGATCTAAAGGACCTGTGATGACGTCACATCACATGGTCCAATCACATAGTCCATCTTACCATGGTGATGGACCATGTGATTGGACCATGTGATGTGATGTCATCACAGGTCATCTAGTTCTAGCTGATGCTGGAAAGAGAAGAGATCGCAACTACGCGATCAATGGCTAAGTAGTTAACTTTGTATTACTAACCCTTCCACTTCATTTACTATGCATTCTTTATTAAGAATGCTATTATTTCCCCTTATAACCATGTTATAAGGGAAAATAATTAATTCTCCAGAAGACCCGAAACCGGACTTCAGTGATGAAGTCCGGCTTCGGGTCTGGGTACCAAACATGGCGAATTTTTCTCACGCGCGTGAAAAACGCATTACAAATGTTTGCACCCGCGCGGGAAAAACGCGCATATTCCCGCAATGCACCCGCCTCTTATCCGGGCGTCAAACATGACGCCTGTGTCAAAGAAGCCTTAGAATAACAAGAAAGTAAAAACAAAAAAACCCGATCCCATCAAAAATAACTGATCTCTGACAGAAGTGACATAAACTGATCATAACTGATGCCCAAAAAGAGACGGATCAGTTATTTTCCTAGTGCAAACTGATGCTAAGGGTACTTTCATACTAGCGTTAAACATTTCCGGCATTGAGTTCCGTCCTCGGGGCTCAATACCGGAAAAAAAAAACTTCAGTTATATCCTAATGCTTTCTGAATGGAGAGAATTCCGTTTAGTATGTATCAGGATGTCTTAAGTTCAGTCACTGAACCGCGTTTTGGCCGGAGATAATACCGCAGCCTGCTGCGGTATTATCTCCGTCTAAAATTCTGGAACACATGCCGGAATGCTGGATCCGGCATTAATTTTCATTGCAATGCATTAGTGCCGGATCCGGCATTAAAAATACCGCAATGACGGCATGCGTAGACCTTTAAAAATGTGGAAAAAAAAAATACCGGATCCGTTTTGCCGGATGACACCAGAAAAACGAATCCGGTATTGCAATGCATTTTTCAGAAAGGTCAGGCATTTTTCAGACCTGATCAGTCAGAAAAAATGACATGCGTTTGCATACAGTTTGCCTGATCAGGCAGGCAGTTCAGGCAACGGAATTGCCTGCCGGAATCCAACAACGCAAGTGTGAAAGTACCCTAACTGAGCATAACTGATGCTAAAAAAAAACAGAAGTTCTTTATTTTGCTGTTCTTCTGATGTTTTAGAAGAACTGAAAGCTAAACGGTGATGTAAGCTCAGCCTAAGGCCTCTTGCACATGACCGTATGGCTTTTTCAGTATTTTGCGGTCTGCAAAACCCAGATCTGCGAAAAATACGGATGACGTCCGTGTGCATTCCGTTTTTTGCGGAAAGGAACAGCTGGCCCCTGATAGAACAGGTCTATCCTTGTCCGTTATGCGGACAATAATAGGAGATGCTCTATCTTTGAACGGAACGGAAACGGAAGGCATACGGAGTACCTTCTGTTTTTTTTGTGGATCCATTGAAATGAATGATTCCGTATATTGAACACAAAAAACGGAACGCAAACGGAAAAAAAAAAAATATTCGTGTGCATAAGCCCTAACAATGCTTATCCCCAATTATGGGCCTGACTCGGGATAAGCATTTGTCACCTTGGTAAGAACCTTGAAGGGGTTGTGTCATCTGGGACTTTGATGGTACATCGCTAGGTTAAGCCACCAATGTCACATAAGTGCGGATCCCACCTCACGGAATCGCACCTGTCTCCGGACCAGTACCCCCAACCTGAGCGGAGAGAAACCACGCATGCATGGCCGCCCTCCATTCATTATTATGGCACTGCTGAAAATGGCTGAGCGCACTCCCTGAGATATTTTCAGAACGTATCTGACTTTGATGGCGTATCCTAGCGATATACCGCCAAACTCCCAGAGGACACAACCCCTTTAAGGCATAGTACAATATAATGTAGTAAAGGAGCTAAGTGTAGTACTATCATGGTGTTACTTCTGAAGGTGGGCGTCATAATGAGAAAGAACTAATTGTGAAACTGGGACTTCCCCGCAAACCGAAGGTCTTCTAGTATGAGTCACAGCCACAGATGTGCTCGCTCGCTATTTTTAGGAAGTCCCATAATGAACGGAGAGGACGCTGCGCGTGCGTAGTGCGCTCTCCTTCACTTTGTGGAGGACAGACACCTATCTGACATTTGTGGCATATCCTAGCGAACCCATAAATGATGAGATGAGACAACCCCTTTAAGTAAGCAAGCACTTACCCCTTTCAACCTTTGGCACAGAATTAAGTCCCTTTAAAACTGGGGTGCAATGCTTTCTTGTACGCCCCCAGTTCTTTGTAGAAACATGGATTTGGTGGTTCAAGAGTCCTTGACAATATGGTCCTTTGAAAAAGTTGTACACCACTGATATCAGGCACCCTCAGACGGGGCAGAAAATCAGTTCCATTCACCGGAATGGGGCTTGCAGAAATCCATGTGCTCACCGCCAAAACAACCCCATTCAGATGAATGGAGCTGATTTCCAGTGGCAAAAAATTTCTGAAGCCAAATCTGCAGCAAGTGAAAGCACCTTTAAAATATTGAGACCAAAAGCATCGCTCCGAAGGAGATTCATTTTAGACAAATACGTAGGACTGGGGTCCTGGGTTCAAATCCTGAGAAGGGCAACATCTGCATAGAGTTTGTATGGCCTCCCTGTGTTTGCATTGGTTTTGTACCACAATCCAAAAACATACTTACAGCTTAAAAAAGTTTTCCGAGATTTTTTAACTGATGACCTATCTTCAGTATCTGATTGGTGGGGGTCCGACACCAGTCACGTTCGTCGGCCACATGGCCGGCCCTAGGCGCAGCTCATCCCTATTGAAACCAATGGGGCTGAGCTTCAAAACCAAGCAGAGCCGCCATATAATGTACAGAGCTGTGCTTATGGCCTACATAACGGATCCGTCCCGGGAGGGCTCCCCTGCATAACGGAAACGGGACTGATCCGTTTTGCAGGCCATAGACTTATTATGACGGAATGAATAACGGAATGCCTCTAAAGGCATTCCGTTTTGCATTCCATCGTAGAATTGCGTTATGGTCCGGGGTAACGGAATCCATAACGCAATTCTGCTTTTGCCACCAGACGAAGCGTGAACGAATTTCAAAATATGAAATTCGCTCACCTCTAGTCATCAGTTAAAAAATCTTGGAAAACCCCTTTAAGCTATAAGTATGTTTTTGGATTGTGGTACGAAATCAATGGAAACACAGGGAGATCATTCAAACTCAGGACCCCGGTCCTACGTATTTGTCAGGGGCTGATGTGGGTGAGGCCTCTTGCACATGAACATTTTCTTTTCCATTTCCGTTCCGTTTGCGGTCCGTATGCGGAACCATTCATTTCAATATACTCCGTATGCATTCCGTTTACGTATTTCCGTATATCCGTTCCGTTGAAAGATAGAACTTGTCCTATTATTGCCCGCAAATAACGATCCGTGGCTCCATTCAAGTCAATGGGTCCGCAAAAAATACGGAATGCATACAGAACACACCCGTATGTCTTCCGTCTGTTTACTGTTAAAACACATTACTGTACATTACGTTAATGATTAAAAATGTTATGTTTCTGTTTGCGATCTGAAAACAACGGAGCGTATAGGGAAACTATACAGAGATTTTTTGCGGAACTACGGAACGGAAACACAATGGTAACAAAAAAACAACTGATCCGTTAAAAACGGAGCGCAAAATACTGAAAAAGCCATACGGTCGTGTGCAGGAGGCCTGATGCAGAACATGTAGGTACTATGTACATGAATAAAATAGAAAAAACAGGTAGATAATCCGGCACTCAGAGACAAATCATCTATCCAAGCAAAGTGTCCTTGGTCTGTATTCTAATGGATATTAATCTCCACCACGGAACAAAGTAGTGTGAATGAAGACATGCTACGGTAAGTGCAGCATTGTATCCGTTCTGTATAGGATTCCTTTTTATTAATTGAAGAGGAGCTGTCACCTTCTACCTGCATTCTCCATGTAATACCAATTCTGGAGCATCTATTCTTACAACTCTGTGTTGTACCGTTCCTTTATTATTCCTGCTAATCATTATGCTTCAATTGCTAGCAGTTGGCGGGGTGTCCCTGCAGTATGTGCTGCCAGTGTCAGCCTGCGCAGGGACACACTCCCCAACCCGTATCACTTAAGTGTTATCAGTTGGGAATGGGGTGAGGGGATGCCTCTGCACAGTCTGATAATGTCCAGTCAGTGCTGGCAGTGGGAAACTGTGCTGTTCTTCTATTATTCCCACTGGAATATTATGAAGAAATTGCCAACAGTCTGCAATAAAGTCCAATTAGGTGTAAATCCGTTGGGGTGTCAGTACGGTCTGACACCGGTGGAACTGATTGGATAGTGGCAGACTGTGCAGGCACAGCCCCCTCTGGTAACACCCATCTGGACCTTCAATGCAGACTGCTAGTAATTCATTCATAACTTCAAGTGGGAATAATAGAGGAATGGCACAACACAGAGTGATAAGCATAAATGCTCCAAAAGTAATTACTAAAACGGACATCTCAGGGGAGGGGAGGGCTCCTCATTTTTTAATCACTAACGGTAAAACAGATCCAGCAGGCTGTTCCGGACGAGAATAGCCTGCCAGATCTGTCCTTGCCGGGCACAGTCTGTCCGGCCCCATTGACTATAATAGGGTTCAGCGGAGACCCAGCAAATATGCGCGCAACTGTTTTCGTCTGGCAGTACGGATTGCGCCCGGCAAGGACGTCTCCGACAGGCTGTTCCCGGATGTTTAGCGTTAGAGTGAAACAAGCCTTATCTGGAGGACTTTCCTTCCTTTTTGTGGGTGGGCAGCAGCTCATCCAGTACCTGCATTATCCAGGAAGAATTAAAAATAAGCTCTTTTTAACCCCTTTGCCCCTGCATAGCCCCACACATATAGTCCCAGAGATAGATATGGCGCCATGCCCCCCTTCATTTCCTCCTCTACTGTCTATAGCAGGGGTCAGCAACCTTCGATACCCCAGCTGTTGCGAAACTACAATTCCCAGCATGCTCCACTCATTTCTATGAGAGTTCTGAGAAGTGCAGAACAAGTATGCATGCTGGGAGTTGTAGTTCCACAACGGCTGGAGTGCCGGAGGTTGCCTACCCCTGGTCTAGAGAAAGATAGAGCCATATATTTCTATAAATCTCGAGGTAGTGAGGAATAAATGAAGGGGGTCTGGACAACTTCACTATGAGATCACTAGAGGGGAGGAAGAAAGCAGAGACGCTACTGAGCATGTCAGTCCACCTCTGAGTGCGGGAAAAGGTGGACGACAAGGATTAGCAGCAGGGGGCGCTACCAGCGAGGAAAATGTAATGTACATTTTAAAAAAAAGAACAATATTTTTATTGCATGTACGTTGGAATAATTTGCAATGCCCTATTCATTGCTTAGCAATACTTTTCGTGAGATAACCCCTTTAAGACAAATGATTCCAATACACCGAGAGGCACCGTGACTCACCAGAAGATTGTATTAAGATGAGAATAGTGCAAAGTGTCTGGCATGACCGCCACTTAACTCTTTCCACGCCTACACACCCTGGCCAGCCGCCAGACAAACCCTGACACACGGCATAGTTCTGTTCCTAGCAAGACCCCATCCGAAAAAACGCCAACATTCCTGTAGCTCTATGTAATTAACTGGGCCCGAGGCGATGACTTCCAACACTTAACCGGTTGTGCGCTGGGCACGACGTACGCTGCTGCCTTTTTTGTTTCTAAGGCACAGGCATCACTGTTTAATTACTGTCTGTAGCTTAATCAGTTGGTCTCGGCTATTAGCGAAGATTTACCTCACCCTCTGGCAACGGATTGTAAAGCAACCCCTTCCTGTTAAAAAAAAAAGGAAGGGAAAAAAACACAAAAAACCTCTGACATGCCGCAGCAAATGGCGATATACCCTCAAGTGCCTCTGCTAATGGAAAGCAGATTTACCCTTTAAATTAGCCCATTAAAGAAATACTTAAAGGGGTTATCCCATGACTAATGTAAATAATGAACATCAGACACCATATAGTACATGACAATCTCTTTCTAACAAAGCTAGAACCAGCCCTGCACCTCACATGGATCCAGAGATCTCCCATTCACTGCTCTGCTAGATTTATATCAAGCGGAGAGCTCAAGGAGAGTGTCTTTTTTGCTGCAGCTCAGGGGACGTGCCCTTTCTGCTGCAGCTCTCTCCCTATCACAGCTCAGGAGGCGGTTGAAGGCTGAAACTGAGCATGTGTGGCCTTCTCAGTGAGCAGGTCAAAGAAATAAGAAAGAAAAAAAACAGCAGGTGGGGCTATACATAGACATTTTTTTTAATAACTCAGTGGCTATGCAAAATGTTTAATTTTATGGAATTACCAAATTTTTGGCATAAAATACAGCCGTAAGACCCTCTTTTTTAACATCTATGCGACAATATTTCATCGCATGGCAGTTTTTACACAGGGCAATGGAGGTGGCATCAGGGCTGCGCCATCAGTCCCGGCATATTTACTTATATGTCAATTTTAGGTGCAAAAGTAGCCAAAAAACTACTACACTCAGGGAGTGAAGTAGTTTTTCACGACAGGCGCACACAGCAGGAGGATGCACCTAATTTATGGGACGCATAAAAAGCTGGTCATTGTAAATTTCCCTCTTTATCTTTTTTTTGGTAGGTCTATTTATTTCAAGCTACGCCATTGCATGTTGGCAAGTAACAGGTTAAAAATACGGCATCATGGGGGTTCATTTATCAAAACTGTATTACTGTAAAACTGCCATGGTTGCCCAAAGCAACCAATCAGGGCTCAGCTTCCATTTCTTCCAGAGCTGTTTAAGAAATGAAAGCTAAGAGCTGATTGGTTGCTATGGGCAACAAAGACACTACAAGGGCCTGTTCTTTTACCACCGAAAGTTAGGCCTGGTTTCCGTGGCACAATTTTGTTCTATTGTTCTAACATGTTCTATTTTTTTGCAGTGCGGACGGATCACGGGCCCATTCAAGTTGAATGACATTGCCCGTGCATTGGGGATCGCAAATTGTGGTCCCCAATGCATATAACGGTTGCACTACGGCCGTGTGTATGAGGCTTTACTTAGTCTATGTGAAAATGCCTGAAAAAATGTCACGCCCAGAGCATGCTGCAATATGAAAAAACACCAGGAAATGGTCTTAAAATGCCGCTAAACACGTCCTACAATGTTTTAGAATTTCCTATTGCCCGACATCTGGCCGCAGCGTTTTTGGCTCGGGTTGCTGCTGCCTTCGTGTTGCCTAACAACATGAAAACGAAGGGGTGCAGATTTGAGACATTTTTCCAAGCTGATTCCAACGTGGTTCCCGTGTCATATTCGGTCTTGTCTGAACCAGGCCTTAAAGGGGTTATCCCATGACAAATGTAAATAATGAATATCAGACATCATATAGTACATGACAAGCTCTATCTAACAAAGGCCTGTAACTCACATGGATCCAGAAACCTCCCCATTGATTGCTCTGTTAGATTTATATCAAGTCGGCGGCTCAACGGGAGTGTCCTTTCTGCTGCAGCCTGGGGGGCATGCCCTTTCTGTTGCAACTCTCTCCCTATCACAGCTCAGTGAGTCGGACAAAGAAATAAGATAAAAAAACAAACAGCAGGTGGTGCTATACAGATCCATTTCAGTGAAATTCTTGGGGGGGGCAAATGAGAGTCTGTATGACCCAGACCGTAAGGCTTGGCAGACAGAGAGGTGGAGGAGGGATTTCTACTGTACCCCGTTGTCATCTGAGTTTAGCGGGAACGACGGGGATAATGGGACATAGATTACAGAATTATTTGGATGCTTCCCACATGTATAATTTCATTTAAATGCGAGACAGCAGGGGATCCATGGAGGAGATGGAACTGTCCTGTTACTAGTTGGCATGTTACCATACACTGATAGGAAACCAAATGATTCCTCTTATAAAGCTGCAGCTCTTCTATTTCCTCTTTCAGTCTGAAAAAAAACACAAGAGTAAAAGGCTAATTGTGCGCCTCTTTCTATTTTAGGCACAGAAGGTAGATGCGGACCATTGGTGACACTTGATAGTTAACTTCTGAATTACGCTCTTTTGAAGTCAGCGGCGCGTCCTCTGATGTCTCCAATATTATTTTAGCGTTCATATTTTTGGAGCAGTAACTTATTCCACGGCGATGTAGAGAAAGTGCATGCTGCCGGGGCGTACGCACCAGAGTACGTGGAGAAAACTCACGCACATGAGGCTACACCCCAGCTGGATCGAAAAACAGGGCCTGAGTGACTCACAAGGCAGCGGTGGCCACTGAGGAACCCAGGGCCTTCATCAGGTGTAATATACAGGCATCCGGGAACAGTTAAAGACCATTTGGCCTGGTGGTAAGGGAGCCTTCACACGCTGCAGATTTGGTGGCAGAGAATTCCATGACTGAAAATCAGTTCCATTCAGAAATCCATCTGCTTGCTGCCCCATTCAAATGAATGGAACTGACTTTCAGTCGCTGACTTTCGGCCACAAAATCTGCCACGTGTGAAGCCGCCCTAAACTATATAGCTCACGATAACTGCCTCCTGCATCAACGAAATGGCCATGAGAGCAGACAAGAATTGGCCCATAAATGGCCAGACTTAGGGCTCACGCACACGATCATGTGCTGGCCGGGCCCCTGCTGCGGAGCGCGTATTGCGGTCTGCAATGCACGGGCACCGACTGTGGGGCTGCTGCGTGCAAATCGCGGATCCATTCACTTGAATGGGGTCCACGATCCGCATCAGACGGTCCACACCGCAAAAAAGTTGTGCATGCACTACTTTTTTGCGGTGCGGAGGCACATACAGAAAACCCACGGAAGCCCTCTGTAGTGCTTCCGATCCGCGTCTCCCGGATTGCGGACCCATTCAAGTTAATGGGTCCGCATCAGTAATGCGAGGTGCACACAGGGTTTACACGGCCGGTGCCCGTGTATTGGGGACCCACTGTATGCGAGGCACAATACAGCCACGGCCAGGCAATGGCCGTGTGGATGATCCCTTAAAGGGATTGCTGCAAGAAGCATGTAGTAAAGACTGGTTGGAAAAAAATAAGAAAGGAAAGGATCCTGTTGTTTTTAGGAGAAGGAAGGTTTTAAATTACCAGTCTGAGGACTACTCGACAATAAATCACATGGAAATGAAGGTGTTATTGACAGTTTGAACACAATATGGAAGCATCAGGTAACATACGTTGTTAGTCCTCTCAGATCCATAGGATCTGACAGCTAAATTACTATGAAGGTCAGTCATTACTTGGACATACATGGCCTCAAGCACACAGCAGAACCATGTGTATGTGGCCTCCTGTAAGACTAGATTCAGATCTGCGTCCAAATTCCAGTATTCTGTTCCAATGTAGGAACAGAATATCCGAAATTGCTGGATCCAATATTTGCTGGACACTGATGGTGCCTGATTGATCCCATTCACTATACAGGTTTTCTGCCGGATACAATACTGCTGCATGCAGCAGTATTTCATCACTTTTGGCTACTAGAATCTCCGCCACATAGGTGAACCTAAAGGGTACATGGAGTCTTCACAGCTCTATAGTATGGAAATGTCAACACCCTGCGATGTTATACTGATCCATTATACGGCCAGGAGTAAACCGGACAACACATGTAATAGATTGTCACCTGACAGATTCTGGTTCTGCCAGGGAATTCTCAGGAATTTTGATATTGATGGTCTAGACCAGGGGTGCACAACCTTTTCTGGTTGGGGGCCACATGTTCAGCCTGAACCAATTCCAAGGGCCAAAAATAAAACTTAAAGGGGTATTACCAAATGAAATACTGTATTTATGGCATATTGAACATACAGTATATATCGTTAATGTCTAGTTACACTTCTAGTACTCCCATCTAATGGGACAATACATGAAGGATACATATGAGCATTCACAAGACATAGAAACATGTCTTTTACCAGATGGTTAAGGGCCGCACAGAATGGTATCGAGGGCCACATGTGCACCCCTGGTCTAGACTCAGGATAGATCATCAATATCTTATCAGTGGGGGATCCAACTTCCAGCACTCCTGCCAATCAGCTGTATGAAGAGGCCTCTGCACTCAGGCTTCTTCCTAGGCCATGTGATGTCACGTTCATGACCTAGGCCAGGGATGGGCAAACTACGGCTCTCCAGCTGTTGTAAAACTACAATTCCCACCATGCCTTTCTGTAGGCTGATAGCTGTAGGCAGTCTTTGCATGCTGGGAGTTGTAGTTTTGCAACAGCTGGAGAACCGCAGTTTGCCCATCTCTGGCCTAGGCGCAGCTCAGTCTCATTCAAGTGAATGGGCCTGAGCCGCAATACCAAGCACAACCACTATACAATGGACAGCGCTGTGCTTGGTAAGCCGTGCCTTCCTCACACTGTTAATCGGCGGGAGTCGGACTCCTGAGGAGAGGCCATTAATATGAAAATCTCAAGAGGACTAGCTTTTCCAAGGTTAACAAAAAAAAGGTTGTTTTAGAAACACCAGCACGCTTGTCACCTAGCAGCGTCTAGTATTCCTGCTCATCCTGATTCAAGTGAATGGGGCTGGGCTGCCATTTTGAAAACCCTTTTAACTGTGTATATACCTACACACATACTTATGTAGAAAACCCTCATACATGATAAATCTAACCGATTTTAATTCATATTATATGAAGGGCATGGTAACGATTAAAAAAAGAAATAAAAATTAGCTATATTTTAGGCCTTCGTTCTGTGGATGACATCTAGCTGCCCACAGCCTTTCCTTAGGCCGCAGTTTTGCAGCTGCTATATATTAGCGGAGGAGCCAGATGTGTAGTGTTTCTGAAGAGGAGTGTATGAACATGCGTGATCCCCAGCATTTTCCAGCCATGTTTCTTCCCCTTCTATTAAATAACTATACATTTTGCGGACGACAGGCGTCGCTTGCCCGAGTATCTCAATGTAGAAGGGCAGCCATAGGAATGAACGGGGTCGCAGTATGACTTTCACGGCTGCTGTGACTGAAAGCAGGGGCATAGCTAAAGCCTCATGGGCCCTGGTGCAAGAGTTCAGCTTGGGCCCCCCTTACTTCAGGGCTTTCAAGCACATAGCCTTAGCGCAGCCGGAGGCAAAAATTTAAATGGTACCCCAACCTCCATGCCAAATTCTTGACCTAATCCCTTCTCTCCAACCAGAGGTGTAACTTGACCAGCATGTACGTTCTATGATACCAGTGTCTTCTTATGCGGCACAAGGGTCTTTGGGCCCCCTCAGGCTCCTGGGCCCGGTAGCGACTGCTACCTCTGCACCTCAGATAGATACACCCCAGCCTGAAATGAAAAAATGCAGCAGTGTTGGATTTTTTGTGATTTGCGCGTTTCGGTAGTAGCATACGTGCAAGTCGAGTTGCGACCCCATTCATTCCTATGGCAGCCCTGCTACACAGCGATCTTTGGTCGTGCGACATCTGTAACGGCCCAAACTGCCGTGTAGATGTATATCCTAATAAATCTGAAATAAATGCACAAACCTGCAATCAGTAGTTTCTGGAATGGTCATGAAGTGTGTATGGATGGCAGTGTGCAAGCTTGACCAGCTCTCCGTACAAACTGGCACCAAGACACGTTATTTCAGTGCGCAGCAGACTACCACAAACGTGGCTCCTCTGCCATCTTTAAATTGATATTTGCAGAACACCCTTTTAGATCACACATGGTAACACTCCTTAATTGCTGTGACCTCTTAGGCCTGATCCAGAGGGGTACGACAAACCGCCTGAGCGCAATGGCCCTTAGATGCCTATAGTAGAGGTCAGGTACAAGGCACCCATCTGAACGAGGCCCTTATATTTGTATTAGGGCTCATGCACAGGGCCACAGTTTCTATATGCATCCCATCCGCATTATTTACAGACCCATTCATTTGAATGGGGCCGCAAAAGATGCAGGCAACACACTGTTTTGGACACTGCCTTACAAAACTGGGCACATGATCAGAACTAATATTCTTCCTTCTTGGCTTTGTGCTGCCATCTAGAAGCACACTGCGTAAGTCAAAAGGAACAAAAAGGGTTAAAATACGCTATAACTGCTGTTATACATATACAGATACAACTTAAAGGGTTTGTCCCATTAAGATAATATATCCCCTACCCATAAGATAGGGGATACGTGTCCGATTGGCAGGGGTCTGACTGCCAGAGGCCATGTTAGTCATGAGAATGGAGCGGTTGTCATACATGCGTCCAGCTGCTCCATTCAACTCTATGGGACTGACAGCCAAGCATGTGTACCCGGCTATCCCCAGCAGCAGCGAGTGGGTGTGACCTCCACTCCATTCAAAATGCTCATGATCAGAAATTCAACACCTATCCTTTGAGTAGGAGATAAGTTGTCTTAATAGGACAATCCCTTTAAGAGCCATTCATTGATCATCTTGATCAGTAAACAGCCCTCCAGGGCAAAAAAACAACAAAAAACTCCCACTCATGAGAAACTAAAATCCAATTCCAAAGATCCCCAGTCAATGAAATAGCTGCATCATGGGAATTCACTTGCAAAATTCAGCACCCATTCACCACTAAATGCAAAAAAAGAAAAAAAGAAAAAGGGGCAGCATTTATTTCAACCTTCCGAGGCTGAAAAACAGGATATTGGAGAACTTGCTATTGTCCTCGGTTATCAGTTTCGAAAGGAAAGCTCGCCGTGGTAAATGTTTACATTCAGGAAATCTGGTATGTATGGAAAAACAGTGCAGCTCTTCTCATATCCTCTGATCTCAGAGCATATGACTGCTGATTAATGCCAGGAATCTACAGAAAGCCACACTTTACTCCAGGCATTCATTTTTCTGGGACCTGTACTTACAGTATTCTGTAAAACTGACTCTGATTAACCTTCCAATACTAGCACACAAGTGAAAAACTTCTCTAAAAGTCAACTACATGCTAACTAGTGGAATGCTGCCCCTAGTGGCCACATTATGACATGCGGCTGCAGCAAGTTTGAAATTAGGGATCAGGAAATTGCACCAAGATAGTGTGGTCAGGGCTTTGTAGTCAGAAGCCCTATTGTGTTTTGTACTGGATGTTATAAGTTTTAGTTTTGCCCAGGAGTATGTGTGTACCTTACAGAAAAATGCGCTAAAAGCACTGCCCCCCATCCTCCTATAGTAATGCAATGCACACCCCGTTAGTATCACGGCATGAGCACACAACTAAAGTGTAGGATTTGTTTGTTCGACACTGATGTAAGGACCCTACTAAATAGTTTAGAACATTAGGGTTTTAATCATATGCTAAAAACACACAAATAAAAAAAAAAAAAAATGAAAAAAATTTATATAAAAAATAAAATATATATATATATATATATATATATATATATATATATATATATATATATATATATATATATCTTGAACAGAAGTGGCCAAGAAACTAGCCAATAGACACCCACATCCTAGCTATACTAAAAAGTGGGTAAGAAACCATTGAAAATACACTTTATAAAGCACATATTATAAAATAAAAAAACCTAAATGTGGTTTTCCCCTTTCAATATAAAGACCAGGAAGTGTAACTGGTGAGTTATCAGCCCCCGACCATGTGATAAGCGGATTGTGTAAGCAGACGGCCTGAAGAATACAGCAAATACCTACTGAACCAGCACTTTGGAACAGTCTACAATGTACCGGTGTTTGTCTTGGCCCAAAGCCATTAAACTTTTGCAAGAACAGCCCTTTTCAGTTCAAAAGCAAACCTGTAGTCGAAAGACACACACGGCCCACCTTACAGACAAAAATCATTCATGGAATGTTTTTTTTTTATTTCGAAAAATTTATTGGGAGAACTACAAAACATTTACAGTACAAATTTTACAGTCTCACAATTCTTAGTGAACCGACTAATTATATATACATATAATTATAGTCAACTCATCCTTTCGTTACATTCAGGAGAAAAAAAAATATTGGTTAAAGTAGTTCAGAAATAAAGAAAAAAAAAAAAAAAAGTACATAGTGCTCAGTCGGTACCTACTATGTACAAGGGGAGGGAAGAAAAAAAAAAAATTAAAGAAACAGGGCAAAAAAATTATATATATATATATATATAAATAAAAAGCTACGTTTCAGCTATTTACCATCAAGGCAAATTAATGTAAAAAAACGTTTGGCTTTTTTTAATTTAGAAAATTTTAAGACACTTGCATGTACTGCATGAAGTTTCAGATGCAAAAATATAGGTGGCCTTTGTTTTAAATCAAAGTGGTAAGAAAGAAAAAAAAAAATCCCATCCCTACATTCAATTGATCACACCTTTACACAATACTTTTTTGGTTGAGAAACATTTAAGGCAAGTGTGAACTCTTTAAAAGGCACTGTGAAATATAATACTGGGACCCAAATTATTGCTACATACCATCACAGTGATAGCGGTGGAAATAGACTAAATAGGAGAGAAAAAAAAAATATATATATAATAAAAAATATAAATCATAATAATGGAAATTCTGAGTGAGTCACTCAAGTCAAATTATAATGCTTTTTTTTTTAGCTCTTTTGGACGGGCTACAAGAAAAAAAAAAAAAAAAAAAAAGTATAGGGTGGTAGGAATAAAAAAAAAAAAGTGTGGGGGGAGGGGAAACATACAAAAAAATTCCTCAAACTTCTTCCACAGCACTGAGATTTCTTAACAGAAACCAATCTTTTTTTGTCTTTTTTTATTAACGTAAACAAGGAAAAAAAAAAGGAATTAATGAAATAAATATTACATACAATCTCTTAAATTAAGATTTTACTCATTTACAATAAAATAAAACAGGTGAAGTTACAAAAAAAGGCATATATTACTGTGAAAAGAACATACACTCAACATTTTTTTGCAGATTAATAATGGCAATCATAATTTAAACGTAATAAAAGAATATATATCTATTGCTTTTCATCATACCCGATAAATACAGTATGAACAAATTATTCAAATGTATATTTTTCACAAGATAATAAATAAGTTAAATAGTTTCATATTGAGTTGTGTGCAGTGACAGGCAAGCAACTCAGACAGCTAAAATAATATAATAATAAAAAAAAAAAAATAAAAAAAAAAAATCAGCAGTTATTCAACAATTATAAACTAACTGAGTGCTTCCAAAATAGAGGAACGAAAAAAAAAAAAAAAAAAAAAAATTGTTCTAAGCTAACAGCCCACTAAGCGATGGAAATGGAACTGATGTTAAACTTTGGAATGAAAGTTTTTTTTTTGTTTTTTTTTAGTACATGTTAAGCTACAGAAATAGACATCTTAGAGGGTTGCTTGTTGTTAAGGCATATTCTCGGCAGGATGGTGATTTTTTTTTTAAAAAAAGCTTAAGTTTTTTTTTCCTTTTTTTTCTTCCAACTGGACTGTTGTGTTTTCTTATTAAACCTTTGGAAGAAAAGGTAAAGTGTCCTTTCCCCCCTCAAAGTTTGCTGTGCTAATGCTTCAAGAGATGGAATGCCTGCTGGTGCATAAAACTATCCCCCCCCCCCACCAAAAAAAAAAAAAAAAAAACGACACCTCCCCACCCGCTAATCCCCACAGTTCTATAAAAATAGTTTTGTTCTATTTGTTAAGTTTGCCCTTTTGCGAGTTTTATTTTTTTTCATTTTTGTTCAGCTTTCAGGATTTTTTCTCCACGAGTCTTTTTTCCGACTCTGCTTTTCATTAAATAAAAATTGGCAGAGGCACAAAAGGCAAAAAAACTTTTTTTTTTTTTTTAACAACAACAATACAGGGAACATCACGAGTGCCAGCTTTAAACAGTTCAAGTGTTTAGTCCTTGTCGTAATTACAATGTCGTAGAGTTGGGTCATCCTCTTTCACCCTCCTGAGTCTTTATAGCACATACTGAGGGAGGAGCGGGGACAGACTGGCAGCTTTTTTTTTTTTTTTGGACAAAATACAGGGGGGCAAAACTGGCCCCTGACACTTCCGCTGTATTTAAAGGCAGGGTGGGCAAAAAAAAAAAAACCCTCTAGTCCATTCGCCAGGGCAGCTTGTGGAGCCCAAAGAACCCTAGCTGCCACACAACCTCTACTGCAGAACAGCATTTTACTGTTCTGCTATTTAAAGAAATCAATCAACATGACCAAGAATCAGGCAAGACTTGCCCTTTAAATTCTTTAAAACAGAGGTTCTGCAGCAGCTGTGGGCTTTGCAGCACCGCCCTCTGTTATTCGACGGCACGGCTATTAAGCCCGCATCATTAAAACAAAGAAGAAGAAAAAATAACTCATACTAGCCTGGGTAGCATTCGCCTCCCCAGTCCAGATACCCCCTTACAGGCATGGGGGAGTTGGTGGTGGCTCAGTCAGTCATCAGAGATGGACAGCCTGCTGAAGATGGGCAGGCGCCGGTTTGAGTCCAGGGTTGGGGAATCGGATCCACTCAGGCTGCCAGAGCTCAGGGAGCCGCTCAAGTAGCTCTCTCGGTCAGAGAGAGAGTCGGGTGGGCTTGGTGGGGCATCAAACACCGGAGACTCTGAGAGACGTCTCAGGGGTTGGAAGTTGAGGCTCGGTGGGGGAGAGTTGGAGGAGACTGGTGGCTGCTGACGGCAGTAGGCTGCAGGATTGTTGTAGCCAGAGAGGTTGTGGGTCTGGATGGCCAGTGGGGTGATGAGGCTCAGCTCCTGACCGGAGAAGGTGAAGGCATTGTTGGCACAGGGCACAGCCTCCTCACAGTACAGGGAGTTGGAGGGCTGTGGAGGAGGGGTACGGGAGGTCGGGCTCTCCAGCAGAGGGGAGTCCAGGCTGTGGTTGGGGAAGCCAGAAAAGCTGAGGCTATGGTGCAGCTTAGGGCGCTGGCCATTGAAGCAATCAGTAGGGGAACCCCCTCCACCAGGTGCCTGCCTCCTTTCTTCTGCATTGTGGATGAAGTGGCAGCGGGGACCATAAGGACAGAAACCAATGGTGTGGAAGGTACGGCACAGCTCCGTCTTGTACTTGGGGTGCCGGGTCAAGCTGCGCAGCTCGTGGAAGCCGTGGGCAAATTGGCACTTCTCTCCATACTTGCAGGTGCCACTTTCCTCAAAGGGCCGGCACAACTCAGTCTTGTAGCGGGTAGAGTTGATCTGTGCCCCAGACTTCTGCTGCTGCTGTTGCTGCTGGAGATGCATGAGATGTTGGCTGCGCTCCCCATTTTCACTGAACGAACGGTCCCGGAACTTGTTCTCTTTGTTCAGCAAGGCGGTGCTGCTCACGACCGAGGACTCCTTGAGGTTGTTGTTGCAGAACTTAGGGGACGAATTATTGTTGTTGGCCAAAGACTGCAAGTTGCTGGCTGAGTGTCTGCGCAGGAAGCCTGGGATCAGGCTGGAGTTTGGGCTAGTCACGGGGCTGCCCACCACCTTCTTGTCCAGCATGCTGCTCAGGTTCAGATTGTTCAGGACTTTCTCGTTCTAAAATGGGAGAGAAGCAGAGAGAGAGAGAGGCGGTCAGACTCCGGCAGTGCACGCTGCAGCCCTTGCACACCCATCACTCTAAGCCAGCTCGACTAGTTCCTTCAACCATTTACTACTCCTCACTAAAATGTGACAAGAACACAATCACACCCAACAGCCGCTGCGCTGCTCACTTTTCTGTTCTGCCAACTCCTAAAGGCACAGTGAAAGCTCACTCCAGTCACAGCGGCAGCCGCCATCTGGCACACTTCACTCCAGCGTGCACACTCAGGAGCAGCCCCAAGACTTTCCTAGAACTTCTGGCTGCTACTGCAGAGCACACAAACTTCCGAACACTTAGAAACTGACTTCTGCTTTGCACGCTCGCCCTAGATCCCTTACACACTCCTAGGGGGGGGCGCAGACAGATCGCCTCTAAACTGAATAACCACAATGCTTTGTGCAACTTGCACTCACATGACTGGCACGCCAGTTCATGTCTCTCCCCCATGGGCAGCCACCAAGCACTTTTAAACTGACTTTTGCACACTCACAATAAGCACAAGGCCGTCCCAGATCTCCTGGACTAACCCTTGCACACTCACAGTGCACACTAGGCAACTCCTGCACGCTCACACACAACCCTACACCTCCTATACTAACACTAGGGGTGCAGACAATCGTTAGAATCACCCCCCACCCCAAACTTTGCACCAAGCACATTTCACCACCCCCCAGCCACAAAGTGAGCGTGCAGCTCCCACCAGCGAGACCGGTGCACGGCCCACGCTGCTGCCACACTCTTTCCCCCCCGCATGCACGAGGCCATACACACCTTGCAGAACAAGTCGATGTCGTAGAAGGCGGATAAAAGGGTGGCAGACATTTCCAGATCCAGTTTGCAGCGAGTCCAGAGGACCGAGAAGATCCTGCGTTACTAAAAGGGGTATGGTATAAGCCACGACTAAGGCTCCGAGGGGGGAGGGGAAGGGCTGCCAGGTCCGAATTCACTTGGGTTGATTGGAGTTGAAATAAGTGCAACGAGCTGACTCCCCAGCCCGCGTCCAGGCACCACTATATAAACGCTACTAGGGCGCGCGGTGGGAGGGATAGAACGCTGACCCAGCCGGGGTCTCCGGGCAACGCCTCCCTTTGCAGCTGTGACGTCAGCCAGGCCTCTTCCTATTGGTCGCCGCCAATTTCCTTGGGTAGAAGCTTGTAGACTTTCAACCAGCGAGAGCAGTTCCAGCCCAGGCAGCGAGCACGTCCCCAGCAGCTGCCGCCTCACAAGACTTGTGCTTTATTTTATACATTCACTAAGCGTCCAAAACCTATGTCTGACATTATCAGAACTTTTACACACACCCCCCTTAAAAATGGGGTGAGGCAAACACCCCTTTCTCACACAAAGTGGCATGCTTGTGGAACTACAAGTCTCAGAATGCCTCACAAACTCATGTACAGTGGCTAGTGGCCGCCACAGAAGGGTTAATCGCATGCTGCCTCAGAGTTTTTAATATTCGCTTCCCTTTTCATAATTTTTTTAGGCGTTTCAAGTATCAATTCCTCTCACACAGTCCCTTCAGCATCCACTAAACCTCCTGCGGACATTTCAGTATCAATTCCTCTCACAAAGTCTCTTCAGCATCCATATAAGACTCCGCACCGGACAATGGCTGCCCGGCTTGGGGTTTTAGCCGTTTATTGTTCCTCCTGTTGACTAAAAAGAAAAAAAAAAAAACACCATAAAATCATTGCAGGATAAAAGTTGCAAACAAATAAAAAAATAAAGGGGGGGGGGAGATAATCTATAAAGACTTGCTTACAACACGTGAGTTGGAATCTATATGTCAGATGTAAAAGGTGGCATGAAACGGGCACGGGTGGTCCGAAATGCAGCTTTTAAAAAGTTTTTTTTTTAACAAAGTCACATGACGGGAGCTGTATACTGCCTTTTGTGTCCTTCAGCATATGTTTAGTATGTTCGCGGTCTGTCGCGTGTTTCGTTTGCACATACATGATCTGGCCGTGACTGGTCCAGCGGTTCTCATAGATCCCCCCCCCCAGGGCACTGGGCCCCTGACAGCAGGGTGTCTCAATGAATCAAGGAGTATGAGGGGAAACCCGAGCGGCCCCCTCCCCTTCTCCGCTCTCTCACATTTCCTTGTTTATTTCCTTCCACCCTCCTCCCCTGTCTGCCTCACAAATGGTTGCTGGAAACTTTTTTTCTTCTTCTTTCTCCTAGCCTTCTGCAATCTGAGCCTTTACAGTCGGGCATGATAAAGGTCTTCGTCCGGTTCTAGGTGGCGGAGGGCGACCTACCTCTCCCAAGTGTAATGACCATATAAATGAGCAAAAAAATTATTAAAACAAAAATAGTAGTAAAAGAAATAAAAGCAGCCACATGGATGTTCAAGGAGGGCACAACAGTTGCAAAGCTCAGGCAGGGAAGGGGTAAATGCACAGAGGACCGCCACTGGTAAATATGCTGGTGCAGGCTTAGGGCTCCTGTGTCAAAGGACAAGAAGTTGGCTTGTTAGTCCTATCACAAGACCTTGAACGTCTGCCAAATCCCTGGGAACGAATGAGCGTGTCCGCATTGTGATAAAAGCAGCCAGAGCGAGGGCGGTGGCGAGGCTCGTACCTACAAGTTACAGCTAGGCCCTAAAGCCTGAACTCTGCTGCTAGAGTCTTGTTCTAACGACAGAGCTCTGGCACGGGCCAAGGACTGCAAAAAAGCGGAACATGGGGGCGGGTGTGCCGCACGAAACGCGTGGAAGCCATGCAGACTTCAGGGCAGGATTATCTTCCTATCGGTAATCATTCACCCGCTGTAAGGATTGCACTGGCTTTATTAGCGCCGCGTTCAAGTAGAAATTTAGCCGGCCATGGTCTTGTTTTTGCACTATGGACTTGACCTCTCCGGGAGAAGATTTGCTTGAGCGGCGCTGACATCTCACACCCACGACTCAGGAACAGCTCAGTCCTAGCGATCCGTCCGGTGCTTAGTGGATAACTAAGAGGAGGGGAGACCCCTAACGAAAGTCAAAAATGGCGCCTACTGCTGATGCTGCCACCATCTTGGGAAAGGATGGCATGGCCCTTGTACCATCGCAAGAACTGCAATTGACCCCGGCCCTATCTGCTCTCTTTCTTGCTAATGATGCTATGGCAACAGAGAGGTGACTACCCCGCATAGCCTCAGGGAGGCGTCATATCACCGAAGCACCACATGAACGCTGCAGAACCCCCCCCCCCTTTCCCGAGAGTACAACTACCTCCCCTACAAATATCATAAACCGAAATATCTTCACCCTTGAATTATTCACGTCTAGCTTCCAGCTGTTGCAGAACTGTATTTCAGACCGGATTTAACTTTTAAGCTGCGAACTTCTGTCAGCCATAGTGAAAAGCTACAGCAGAAAATATAACTGGGGGCCCCCTTTACGAAAAGCAGGCCGAGGCTGTGATAATTGGAAGCGTGTGAAATCCAGAGTTAGTTTGGTAGTACTACTCTCACCATCCCTACAGTTAGGCCTCATGCACACGACCGTTGTTCTGGTCCACATCCGAGCTGCAGTTTTTGCGGCTTGGGTGCGGACCCATTCACTTCAATGGGGCCGCAAAAGATGCGACAGCACACCGTGTGCTGTCCGCATGCGTTGCTCCGTTCCGTAGCCCCGCAAAAAAATAAAGCATGTCCTATTCTTGTCCGTTTTGTGGACAAGAATAGGCGTCTCTATAATGGGCCGCCCGTTCCGCAAATTGCGGAAGGCACCTGGGTGGCTTCCGTGTTTTGCGGACCCCAAAAAACTGAAAGGTCGTGTGCATGAGGCCTTAGGCAACATGCACACGACCGTAGGTCTCTTTCTTGCATTGCAAAGGGTGCATGAACAAATCGCACAAAGAATCCACATGCTGCGGAGTTCAAAATCCACACGGCTCGGCTGGTCAATTTCCACGCGGAGGAAAAAAATCTAAGTGTAAGTGACATTTGTCTAATCTCATTCACTTTGCTGGAACTGTATTAGGCCTCATGCACATGAATGTATTTTCATTCCGTTTTTTTTGTGGACCGTATACGGAACCATTTATTTCAATGGGTCTCCAAAAAATGGGTTTCCATATGTCCTTTCCGCAAAAGAATAGAACATGTCCTATTATTGGCCACATTACGGACAAGGATAGGACTGTTCACAGATGTCATCTGTATTTTTTGCGGATCCGTTTTTTGCAGATCACAAAATACATACGGTCGTGTGCATGAGGCCTTGCCCTGGTTTTTCCACCCGAAGATAGACGCAGAAAAAAAAAACGTGCGTTATCCACGTGTGCAGGTAGCCTAAGGGGCATCGTAATTTGCCACCGCATGCTCTCTCCTATGTGCACAATAGGACAGCACAGGATTCCAACCTGTTGCAGAACAGACTGGGTGTTGTAGTTTGACGCCGTTTGGAGATCATTCACAGGTTTAGGAAGCGCAGAATTTTTTTTTTCTTTCTGTGTTTTCATAACGCCAAAAAACTGGATGAAACTTTCCACGCCCCAGCGTGTGAGGGGTTAAGGACAACAAACTGCTCCAAAAGCAACATCTGCAAGGATAGGTTAAGGCTGCATCTGGCCGCCTGCACAGAGCTCTGTGTGTGGAAGACTCAGCATGTGCAGGCTGACCACGTAGCAGGAAGTGTGAGCCTCAGCATTAACCCCGTGCAGTCCTGGAGAGGGACAGTCACCCCCCCCCCCCCCCCCGCCTCCACAGGAAGCCAGCTGATTATTTGCCACTTACACATCCACTTCCTTAGGACAAAAAATAAAATAAAAAATACATACATTAGGAAGTGAATTTGTATGGTCATGTTTTTTTTTTTTTCTCACATGGCTTAACCCCATCCATGCCAGAGGTGCACAAACCCTAAAGCTGCGCACTTCTGCATTTTAGACACTTTCATAGACACCAAGGTTACTGTCCAAATTGGTGGAAGTCAGCCTATAAGAGTCAATGCCGGAGCTCGGGTGCACCCACAGGTGCCTCTCCCAAAAAGCACAGGCTTGTATGATAGCTTATTATCTGTAGAACGTGGCAGGTGGCACCTTTAAGACTAAGACAACCCTGTAAGTACCCCTTCCTAGAGGGCTGCCTTGGCACCCATAAGGCCTGGTCAGCAGCCGCCTGTGCCTTCGGTGCACTTCTGTCCCAGTAGAAGAAGAAAAAGCTGTTTGCAAAAACTTGCAGCTCCTTTCTCCACCCTCCCCAACACCGCACCCAGTTCAACATGTCCCATCCTCCACCCGGCAGTGGCTGGTTAATGAGTGACAAGCCAGATCCCCTCCCCCAAAACTTCCTATCTCTCCCTCCCTGGAGCTTGTGCAGCTGGTTTGCAGGCTAAATAAACCTAGTCTGTGCTATCTGGACTCAGGGAGCAGATGATTAACTCCTTCAGCTACACAGGGCCCTGTGTGTGTCGTAATGTTCTCCTCCAGCAAGAACTTTTTTTTTTTTTTTTTTACACACTGCAGATTAAAGTTTCACAGACTTTGCCTTGCACGTTTATCTGTCAAGTTTTATGGCAAAGTACTTTTTTTTTTGGTCTGCTTTCCATGCGATAGCTCTATGTGCTGTATGTGACCTGCATTTTTAGTGTGTCTATATCTCGGTAGATAAGGCTTAAATGTTCTGTACGCCGTTATCGGGACGTGTTTGCCGAAGCTGCTTTTTGTTTCACAATATTAAGGTGACGAAATTCTGCTCTAAAAGCTGCTCTGACCACAGTGATGACATCCTGAGCGTTGTAGGGGTTCGCCGCTTTCTTCGTTAGAAGGGTCCCCCCAACCATAAACTGTGGCCTTATGATGAGAACAGCCGTGATCTGCGCAATGGCATTCCCTACAGCGCCTCCACAGGAAAAATGATGCGTTACACAGTGTAAATTGAACTCAGTGTAAGGCATGGACATCCTGGGTCCTCCAGAGCATGATATATTAATTGTAGCCCCTCTTGCTTATTAAGAGAGCCCCTTCTAATACACACCCTAATGGGGTTTATGAAGAAGAGCTGTACAGGCAGCCATTACCCCTAGGTTAGTCCTTATTCATACTTCATTGACTTTACACATCAGTGGTTTTCCACGGACCGTGGATCGGCGGTGACACCACGGAAGCATGCCCTATTGTGTCTGTGATTATGGATCCCTCACACACATAACAGTCTATATGTTGCTAGAATATGCTGTGGAAAGTACATTCATTTTTAGCCTAGAAGTGTCCGTGGAATACGGGTGACAAGCGGGAGGCAAAAAACGGACACATGGACCAACCTGGATCCTTCATCATGGATGAGCCACTGACCATCCGGGCACAGACGTGTGAAAGAGGTCTAGCTTTCATCATAAAATGTTAATGTTTTTAACCATAAAATTGCAAATCCGTAGGAAAAAAGCAAACAAAAAACTTTGTATTCCATTGTCTGCCTGTAACATTAGTTCCGCCACGGGGATGCCTGAGCATTTACAGTTGTCCTTTTCATAATTCCAGTCCTAAACACGGGTCTCCCCATAGAACAAACAACTCTTTCAGCCCTGACAGATTTCACTCTTCACCTCAGTCCTTGTTGTCTTCAAAGCACAGGACAAATGGCCCTCACTAAACAGGCACTTCCCCTTTAAGTCTCCCAAATGTGCAATACTGCTCAGACCCTCCACCCCAAAGCAACAGACCCTGAGATTTTATGACCTCTAGCAACTAGCACTACCATAGTAGTTATCTTGACTTAATTGTCCTCCTGTGATGGCATTCACTGGTCTGAGCATATGACAAGTAGAGCAAGGCTGAAAACCCTTATTATGCACTAATTACAGGCCCTTGGGGTAGAACCCTACACTGGAGCGCAGGCGCTGCCTTCTTTATGTAACTCAAATGCATTTAAAGGGTTTCTGTCACCAGAAATACTTAAATTAAACTGTGCTAATGTCAGCTGAACCTAACTAGCCTATTCCTAGTTTTATCTATGCTCCCACCACTCCATAAATGTAATTGTTATAGTATGCAAATTAGCCTCTAGGAGCAGGGGGGGGGCATTGCTCCTGCTCCTAGAGGCTCCGTTCTCCCACCTCTGTCATCTCCCTCCAAGTCCTGATTGACAGGGCCAGGCAGCGCTCGAATCCTCCTGCTGGCCCTGAGTGCATGGTAAATCTTGCGCTTGCGCCGTGCCAAAGGTGGGAGAATTGCGCCTTTTGGAGCAGGAGCAACGCCCCCACGTGCTGCTCCTAGAGGCTAATTTGCATATTATAAAAGTTACATTGACGGAGTAATGGGGGCATGGATAAAACTATGAATGGGCTAGTTTGCTTCAGCTGATATTAGCACATCGCAGTTTAATTTAGGTATTTCTGGTGACAGAAACCCTTTAAATCCAAATTAATTTGTTTTTTTTTAATAATCTCAAGATATATTTTCACTTTAAAAAAAATATATATATATACAGCGGGATGCGAAGGTTTGGGCAACCTTGTTAATCCTCATGATTTTCCTGTATAAATCGTTGGTTGTTACGATAAAAAATGTCAGTGAAATCTATCATATAGGAGACACACACGGTGATATTTGAGAAGTGAAATGAAGTTTATTGGATTTACAGAAAGTGTGCTAGAATTGTTTAAACAAAATTAAGCAGGTGCATAAATGTGGGCACCACAAAAAAGAAATGAAATCAATATTTTGCAGAAATTCCAGCCTCTAAACGCTTCCTGTAGGCTCCAATGAGAGTCTGGATTCCGGTTGAAGGTATTTTGGACCATTCCTCTTTACAAAACATCTCTAGTTCATTCAGGTTTGATGGCTTCCGAGCATGGACAGCTCTCTTTAAGTCACACCACAGATTTTCAGTTATCTTCAGGTCTGAGGACTGAGATGGCCATTCCAGAACGTTGTACTTGTTCCTCTGCATAAATGCCTTCGTGGATTTTGAGCAGTGTTTAGGGTCGTTGTCTTGTTGAGAGATCCAGCCCCAGCGCAACTTCAGCTTTGTCACTGATTCCTGGACATTGGTCTCCAGAATTTGCTGATACTGAGTGGAATCCATGCATCCCTCAACTTTGACAAGATTCCCAGTCCCTGCACTGGCCACACAGCCCCACAGCCCCACAGCATGATGGGACCACCACCATATTTTACTGTAGGTAGCAGGTGTTTTTCTTGGAATGCTGTGTTCTTTTTCCTCCATGTATAACGCCCCTTGTTATGCCCAAATAACTCAATTTTAGTTTCATCAGTCCACAGCACCTTATTCCAAAATGAAGCTGGCTTGTCCACATGTGCTTTAGCCCACCTCAAGCGGCACTTTTTGTGCGGTGGGCAGAGAAAAGGCTTCCTCTGCATCCCTCTCGCATACAGCATCTCCTTGTGTAAAGTGCGCCAAATGGTTGAACGAGGCACAGTGACTCCATCTGCAGCAAGATGATGTTGTAGGTCTTTGGTGCTGGTCTGTGGGTTGACTCTGACTGTTCTCACCATTCGTCGCTTCTGTCTATCCGAGATTTTTCTTGGTCTGCCACTTCGAGCCTTAACTTGAACTGAGCCTTTGGTCTTCCATTTCCTCAATATGTTCCTAACTGTGGAAACAGCTGAAATCTCTGAGACAGCTCTCTGTATCCTTCCCCTAAACCATGATGGTGAACAATCTTTGTCTTCAGGTCATTTGAGAGTTGTTTTGAGACCCCCATGTTGCTAGTC
Organism: Bufotes viridis; assembly: GCA_033119425.1. Lineage (NCBI taxonomy): Eukaryota > Metazoa > Chordata > Amphibia > Anura > Bufonidae > Bufotes > Bufotes viridis. The sequence goes on from JAKVIS010000404.1 coordinate 57,687, forward strand.
TTCAGAGAAATTAAAACAGGAGGGAAACTTACAATTGACCCCCTTAATTACTCTTTCTCCTAATTGGATTCACCTGTGTATGTAGGTCAGGGGTCTCTGAGCTTACCAAGCCAATCTGAGGTCCAATAATTAGTTCTAAAGGTTTTGGAATCAATAAAATGACAACACTGCCAACATTTATGCACCTGCCTAATTTTGTTTAAACAATTCTGGCACACTTTCTGTAAATCCAATAAACTTAATTTCACTTCTCAAATATCGCTGTGTGTGTCCCCTATATGATATATTTAACTGACATTTTATATCGTAACAACCAACGATGTATACAGGAAAATCATGAGGATTAACAAGGTTGCCCAAACCTTCGCATCCCACTGTATATAACAATAGCTATTCAGGGCGGCACCATCAGTAAAAAGAGAAAGGAGGGCCAGCAGTCTGGATGTAACCAAACATCAAATCATCTATATATATATATATATATATATATATATATATATATACTGTATATACACTACTCACAAAAATGTAGGGATATTTGACTTTCGGGTGAAATATATGGAAAACTTAAAAAGTTCCGGCTTCAGTGATATTATATCATGAAAGTCGGGCATTTAAGTAGAAGCAGCAATGGTGACTTCCTCATCTCAAACAATTTATTGACACAAAAGCCAACACCAGTGCTGGGTATACCGCCACAAAATGTCAGTGTCTCAATAACTTGTCATGTGGCCTTGAGCATCAATTACAGCTTGACAACGACGTCTCCTGCTGTTCACAAGTCGACTTATTTTCTGCTAAAGCATGGCATCCCACTTTTCTTGAAGGGCGGCCCTAAGGTCATTGAGGTTCTGGGGTTAAGAGTTACAAGCCTCACGGCGACTCAGCTGATCCCATAGGTTTTCAATGGGATTCAGGTCTGGAGAAAGTTCAGGCCACTCCATTTGAGGTCCCCCAGTCTCTAGCAGCCGTTCCCTAATGATGTGACCTCGATGAGCTGGAGCATTGTCATCCATGAAGATGAAATTAGATCTGTGTTGTTCATGCGGAGGGACAATGACTGGATTAATGATGTTATTCAAGGAGTATGGGCTTGTCAATGTACCATTCACAATTCACAAAGTGTAGGGCAGTTCTGTGTTGACTAGACCCACCTTCCCACACTGTAACACCACCACCACCGAAGGCTCATCTGGTGACAACAGTGGCTGATGCATAGTGTTCTCCTTTAAGTGTCCAACATCTTCAGTGCCATCATTTCTGCTCAGCGTGAATCAACTTTCCTTAGTGAACGGCACTGAGGCCCACTGGTCCCTCGTCCAGCGTATAAGACAAGATGATGACGCCTGTGGTCAGGTACCCTTTGCAGATCATCTAGCATGCAGACCACGCTGATGTAAACAGTTTCGAATGGTCTGAGGTGACACTTGGTGCCTCTCACCTCCCTTAAATGTGCCTGGAGTTGTGTGGCATTAATCATCCGGTTCCGCAGGGCATTGTTCACAATGACGCGGTCATCGGTATGGGATGTGGCCAAAGGAAGTCCACTTCTATGCCTTTCTGTATCTCTGATACAACCTGCTGATGACACTCTAAGCTCAGTGGCCACTTCCGTCTGAGAACATTCTGCTTGAAGCCTCGCAATGGCGCGGTACTGTTGATCAATTATTAGGTGTCTTCTTGGTCTCATGATGTCAAAATGTGAACAGCATGATCAGGAGGACTGTCTAAATGCCAAATCTAGTCGAACCAGGAAATTTATTGCGCGATTCATGGATCAAACACCTGTTGTGAATTTTGCCGTTAAGCTCCTTGTTAGAGAACAGCTCTTTGGCAGAATCACATCTCCACCTAGTGGCCAAAACTGTTAGTGCACGCTGCATAACTGGAAGAAAAAAAAAAAAAAAAAAAAGGCCTGCCTGCCACATGGGAAGGAGACATGTTGAGATAAGATTCCCTCTAGCGAAAATGACATTCAATACCAGTGTAATAATAGAGGCTGTCTCTGAACAGTCATTTTCGCCTAAACAAAAGTGCGTTTGTAACAAAGCGAGAGGGAGAATTACAGCAGTTTAAGGCTCTGACTGTACAATAAGGATTCAGAGATACTTTCTGAAGATCCCAGCTGAAGCTCACTGCGACCTTGGATTAGTTGCTTTATCTCACATTTTCCCAGGGAGTCCGGCAAGGAAACACTCTGCACTAATATAATAATATTTCCAATAATCACATTATGTGATTCGCTTTTATCGAGTGATCATAGACCTGTTTTGAATGCATTAGTGGTCATCTCTTGTGTACATGGATGAGGCTGGGGCTACACAGCCACAAGTCATGTGACATTGCATCTAATTGTCAATGGTATTGAACCGTGACACAAAACGCGCTGGAACGCGACAATAGTGAGAAATCCAGATCTGATCAATTTTGTGTTGAAAGTGGCATGCGTCTTTTACTCCATTGGTTTTAATTGTAGCCCTAGCCTAAAGGCAAAGTCTTATGCATGACCCCTGTACTCCGGCATCATGGAATGGCATAGGCACTCCGTACATTAATGTGTGCTGTCCAGAACAGGCTTACTGCAAAAGGGTAATTGTAATGTTGTATTGCTAAGAGAAATGTTCTAATTTGCCGAATTTGTATACCAACAGCATTGTATGGATAAGCAAGGGTTTAAACCTTGGCTCAATCCCTTAAGTTGCTAGGAGATGGACCTTGGCCCGCCCCCTAGTTAATGGGAAAGTCTATACCTTAGCTAAGGAAGAAAGAGGACCTACGTTGTACAAGCTCTTCTCTTTTAGAGAACCATCATATCTTAGACTACAGCTAACCATGCAAGCTACTCTACTACAAAAGTACTCCAGACACGGGCAGCAGGGTGGCTCAGAGGTTAGCACTGGTTACTTGCACTGCTGGGGTCCTAGGTTCAAATCTGACCAAGAACAACATCTGCATGGAGTTTGTATGTTCTCTCTGTGATTGTGTGGGTTTCCTCCCACACTCCACAGACATCCTGATAGGGAACTTAGATTGTGAACCCCATTGGGGGCAGATTTTAAGACTAAAGTCTGTAAAGCACTACAAAATATAACAGTGCAATAAATAAGAAACTAGGAGGTCCAGAATCTACAAGGCCATGCATTGGAGTCAGCAAACAAGGTTTTTGGCATGGTTTGGCAAGGAATATGAAACCCTAATATGGCATCTAATGAAATATTAGCGGTAATATTAGCCTGTGGAGGTGATTGTAATGCTCCTATGGTTAAAAAAGAACTAAAATTAGCCTATATTACAGAGATCAGCAACCTCTGGCACGCCATTTGTTGGGAAACTACAACTCCTAGAATGCTTCATTCACTTCTTCTTTAGTGATGAGCAGCAGGGGCAATATTCGAATTTGCGATATTTGGTAGAGAAGTTGCGATATTCGCTATTAAAATTCGCGATTAGAATATTCACGCCCAACACTATTCTTTGTGAGCTACAAGGAAAGCTAAGCAAATGTGGAGGCTGGGAGTTGTAGTATAACAGTAGTGGGAGTGCCTAACGTTACCGACCACTGCCATGGTATATTAGCAGTTTATTTGGCGCTTTACTCCTGCTAATGCAAGAAATTTCTCTGTCGTTTTCCATAACTTCCCAATAATCCAGAACGCTTGATAACCTGACACTTGCTGGCTCCCAGTATTGCTTGTGTTACAGGCGTTGGACTGCATTAGGAAATTCTGTAATTTGTGTAAAGTGCTTTAATAGGTACTATAGAAATCATCAGTACTATCATACCTCTCAATGTGTGAAAATCGCAAAGAGGGACAATACGTTCGGCGTGCATTGAAGCAATTTTTTCATACTAGGCCACTGATTCTCTCAAAACTGCAGCAGCCGGGGATCGGTTAGGTGAGTACAAGTTCCTTCAGTTTTTTTATGCATTAATTCCCCAGGTCAAAAAGAGGAATAGAGGGACATGGGTCAAAAAGTAGGATTGTCCCTCCAAAAGAGAGACACTTGGGAGGCATAGTTCTATTATTGTCACTGACAGTAGATCCAACCGACACCCAGTATGGAACAGACTCCTCCATAGCTCTGATTTACACACAGCTTTATTTTACGTATTGATATAAAACGTTCGGAAGCCTATTTTGGTTATATAGTTTGCAGAAAGTTTCTACCTTTCCATGTGGCATGTAGTACCCCTGAGTGACCAGGGTGTGTCACTGTTGCTGCCATCACTGAACACGTTTCCCATGATGATTATCACTTTAGCACTGACACTTATGTAAAGTTACTGCAGGAAATAAGATGTTGCTGGACTGATGAAGATTCAGGGTCTGTTAAATTGTGGTCTGTCGAATTGTCTGAAAACTGAAAGTAGACTGAACGTGACTTTGATTTGAAAGTGACTGATGATTTTGTGTGACTCTGACTTGTATCTGGGCGCTGTGTGTAGAAGGAAAATACACGATACATAATATAAATGTGTACCAGGGTAATAAATGGCCTGTGCTGAAGGTGATTGTAGTTTGTTCATGTCATACCATGTATATAATGCCCAATCATTGTATAAAGAACAGCTCGGTAACATTCTTATATCATTTGTCATTTAATTACTCCCGATTTTCATCATTTGTGTTTGCTGTCAGCAGATGGAAATGTTATATTTGATATAAAGGATAAAAACCTTTAGTTTAGTAAAGATACAGCCACATGGTCACATTTCTTAATGCAGTTTTGCAAAGAGGTATCTCCCAGGGAAGGAGAACCATCTCTCTGGCGCCACCTTGTGGAAGTGACTCCCTATGCGTTAAAGTCCTATTTTTTAAAAAGCCTTGGAGCCTGACAAGAGAAAATAGCTATTTTCCCTTGTCATGTCCCAAGGCTTGTTAAAAAGCCAGAATTTGACTCACAGGGAGCCACTTCCACAAGTGAGATGGTCCTCTTTCCCTGGGCAATACCTCTTTATGTAATCTTTTTTCCCATGGAGCATTGCCAATAAGTCTCCATACACAGCTGGTCTCTTTAAGGCCTCATGCAAACGACCGTATGTATTTTGCGGTGCGCAAAAATACGGTTGACTTCCGTGTGCATTCCGTTTTTTGCGTAACGGAACAGCTGGCCCCTGATAGAACAGTACTATCCTTGTCCGTTGTGCGGACAATAATAGGACATGTTCTATCTTTGAACGGAACGGAAATATGGAAACGGAATGCGCAAGGAGTACCTTCCGTTTTTTTGCGGACCCATTGAAATGAATGGTTCCGTATATTGACCGAATGCGGAACGCAAAAAACGGCCCGTATACCGAACCCAAAAATGTTCGTGTGCATGAGCCCTAAAGGAGATGCCGTTTTGGAAGCAAAAACCAGGAGTGAATTCAAAAAAAGGGGAGAACGTATTGGTCCTTTATACATTCTGTCCTTTTATTATGCACCTCTAATTTTGGTTTCCAAAACTGCATGCAGAAACTTGACCGTGCCATGGGTGCGACACGGCGACATGCCCACCTTATGTCCAAACACTGTGCGGCCGTACAAACTGCAGCGGATTTAAATGAGATAATTAGCACTGCACTGTTTATCCGGTCTTCATTGTTAATGGCCGCAATGTACCTACTGTACCCTGAGGGAACCTGCACATGTAGCTTATTCGTTACACATACACATGACAACTGTGCCAAAAACGCAATACATGTACATAAATCTGCACTATTTATTGCAGGTTTTGTGCGTTTTTTTAATGCAGTTTTTAGTGCAGATTTTCTGTTTAACACACCATTGAAGTCTATGGGGAAAAACCACCATATAAGAAGGGGAATCGCACAAACAATTGACATACCGTGGATTTGAAAATCCACACAGCAGGTCAGTTTCCACACATACAAAATACACAATGTGTACATGAGATATGGCAAATCTCGTTCACTTTGCTGGCACTGTATTATGTTGCGGTTTTTCTACACGAAAATCCACGCATAATCCGCAAGGTATGCACACCTAATATATGCAATCCTAATAATCACAGGGCTGCAGTGTGCTACAAAGTATAAAAGTGTGATCAGCCTGAAGACCCGGGCAGGAGAGAGGATTTTCCACACTGTAAATACCTCAGTAGCTGTATGAGAAGTGTTAGATCAGGACAGATATTTCAGCTCACGGATGCAGGTTAGAATGTTTCCATTCACTGACAACAAACAGAGACTAAAAGGGCCTAAGACAGGGATCAGCAACCTCAGTTGCACTTCAGCTGTTCTAAAACTACAACTCCCAAAATGCTCTATTCACTATGGGAGTAAGGCTACATTCACACTATCGTATGTGTTTTGCGGTCTGCGAAACACTGATCCGCAAAAAAATACGGATAACCTTTTGGCATCCGTATTGCATCCGTTTTTTGTGGATCCATTGTAACAATGCCTATCCGCAAAATGGACAAGAGTAGGACATGCTCTATGTTTTTTGCAGGGCTACGGAACGGACATACGCATGCGGACAGCAAACGGTGTGCTGTCTACAATTTTTGCGGACCCAATGAAATGAATGGTCCTCATCCGATCCGCAAAAATAAAAAACGGTACGGACACGGAAACAAAATACATTCGTGTGCATGTAGCCTTAGAAGAACAAGTGAGCATGTTTGCATATTAGGGGTTGTAGTTTAATAGCAGCTGGAGTGCAGAAGGTTGCTGCTGTCATGGTCTCCAGACCTGTTTTATCTGCCTCAGGCCTTATTCACTCAAGCATTTACAGATCGATAGCACGTGGGTGACATCGATGTGCTGTCCGTTATTTTTACGCTTCTATAGATGGGACGTAATAACTTTACCACAAAGAGCGCATCTGCAATCACAGTGAGGCGAAGGCTTATTTAGGATGGCCTGGTGTTAAGAAGGGCAGCAAAGAAGCTACTTCTGTCCAAGAAAAACATCAAGGACAGACGGACATTCTGCAAGAAGAAGAGGGATTGGACTGCAGAGGATTGGAGGAAAGTTATTTGGGACAATTATCAATAATGGTGTAATTTCCACCAAAAAAATACTAACATTACAAATCAAAAGTGGTGATTTGTTTCACCTCATATATCAAAAGGTGCACACCACTTTTAAAATGTGACTTTTTTAAAATATAAACTTGATTATCCGCCTATTTCTCTCGATTTTATTTGCCATTTTATTTTTTTATTTGCTAATAGCACTAAAATGTGTCTTTTTAAAACCGAAGTATGCCATTTCAGCCAACCCCTGCCAGACATGTACGGCGCTGGACGGGTGTTTAAAGACGGTGCCCGCTCCTGCCCGCTGCGGGCGCCATAGCCACGGGCAGCTGCCTGCTTCTTTTAGCAGACACCCGCAGCTAATGTCCGCAACCGGCAGTGATGCCCATCGCGGACATTTAACCCTTCAGATGCCGTGGTCAATCTTGAACACGGCATCTGAGCTCGCTGAAAACCAAAAGCGAAAGCTTTCTGTTGTGCTCCGGCTCCCTCGTAAGGCGATCGGAGGAGCCGGAGCGTGTGTGCAGCAGCCCGTGTCTTTATGAATGACAGGAGGCTGCTGCATAGTATTTCCTATGGAGCCCTTGCCTGTAATAGGTGCATTGGAGTCTATGATAATAGCAATCAGATGATTGCATGTTATAGTTCCCTATGGGAACTATAAAAAAGTGTAAATAACAAAAAAAGAAAAAAAAAAGATTAATAAAATTATTAAATAAAACATAAAAATTCAAATCACCCCCCTTTTCCAAAAATATAAATAAAAGAACTAAAAAAATAAAATAATACACATCATGGGTGTCGCAATATATTCCCCATATGGCAAACAGCAAAATGGAAAAAAGCGTCCAAATGACCAATTTGCCGTTTTTGGTCGCTTCATTTTCTACAAAAAAAGAAAAAAAAAGTGATCAAAAAGTCATACACACCTCAGAATGGTATCAATAAAAACTTGAGATCGCCCTGCAAAAAATACAGCTCCGTACACATAAATACAAAAAAGTTATAGGGGTCAAAATATGGCGACAAAAAAATAAAACTGATTTATTTCCCCACTTTTAAATTTTTTTCAAGACGCAAGAAAAACTATACATATAAGGTATTGCCGGATTCGTACTAACCTGTAGAATAAAAGTAACAGTTTAGTTTTATCCTACATCGAACGTCGTAATTAAAAAACCCGTAAAACTGTTGTGGAATTTGTTTCCCGCTTCCCACTACATCATATGCAATATTAAATGGTGGCGTTAGAAAGTACAACTTGTCCTGCAAAAAACAAGCCCTCATACGGCTATGTGAACAGTAAAAAAGTTATGGCTCTGGGAAGGCAGGGAGCGCAAAACAAAAACGCCCCCCAAAAAACAACCTCTGGGCTTGAAAGGGTTAATACTCACCTATCAGTTGGCTTTCTTTTCATAAATGCAACTTTTTGACAACTTTATGCCATAAATGAGACTTTTTACAGAAAACGCAACCACATAAGCTGGATTAATTGTCTGCAACAATTTGAGCCATTTCTGCCAATTAGAGGATGATAAATGAGGTGTAATATGCGCCAATTTGATAGCCCCACCCACTTGACGTGATGTATTCTTTATGGTGAAAATTCTGGAGAAAACAGTTGATATATTTGGTGCAAATCAAAACACCATTCTTTTTGGTGCATTTTACGCCCTAATTTTGGCACAACATGCTTAGTAAATGTCCCCCAGAGTCTATGATTAAGCCCCTTTCAGACTGTTTGGGAGATCAGTAAAAATGATTGTAAGGAGGAGAAAAGGTGAGCGCTATCATGTGTCCTGTGTCATGCCAACAGTAAAGCATCTGGAGACCACTCATGTGTGGGACCGCTTCTTATCCAACAGCGTGGGTTCACTTACTATTTTGCCTAATAATGGCATCAAAACATCCTCCAAGAGCAACTTCTCTCAACCATCCAGGAACAATTTGGTGATGAACAATGCTTTTTCCAGCATGATGGAGCACCACGGCAATGCAAAGCAAAAATGCAAAGGCAAAATGATAAATAAGTGGCCTGGTGAACAGAAAGCTGCAATTTTGGGTCCATGGCCAGGAAAATTCCCCAGATCTCAATCCCATAGAGAAGTGATCAGGCAAGAATGGGTTGTCATAAGTCAGGATTTGGCTCAGAAGCTGATCTCCTGCATGCCGGGGTGAACTGCAGAAATGTCGACACTGGAAATATTGAGTCTAGGAAAAAACTTCTGAAATACTTATACCTGTTACTTTCCCATAGAAACATTTGACACAAAGGTCGAAAAATACTGAAGCAGCAAACTTTGTCTAAACCAAAATTTGTGCCAGTCTCAAAATTTTGCCCACGACTGTATATAAAGTGAGGAATCACAGGAACAATTGATATGCTGCTGATTTTAAAATCCACACAACCAGGTCAATCTCCACGTGTAAAACATATGTAGAGCGTACATGAGATTTGGCAAATCTCATTCACTTTGCTAATTAGGGCTCATGCACACGAACATGCTTTTGTGCCGTGCATTAAATTGTGGTCCCCAGTGCACGGGCACCGTCCATGTGGCCAGCGCTGGCAGATGCAGACACATTCAATTTGATTGGGTCTGTGATCTGTCCACTCCACAAAAAAAAAAGAACATGTTCTATTTTTTTGTGGTGTGGAGGTACAGACCAAAATGCCACGGAAGCGCTCCATAGTGCTTCTATTGCCTTCTGCTCCGTATCTTCCGGTTTGCGAAACCCATTCAAGCAAATGGGTCCGCATCTATAATAAGGTGCGCACAAGGCCGGTGTATACAGCGGGCCCGCAAAAAACAAAAGGTTTGCAATTTGCAATATTTTAAAGGCAAAACACATGTTTAATTCCCCCTAATGCTTAGAGGGACATGGACATACCCATATTTTCACCCAGGCAGCCCTACTAAGATGAGAATTGCGCAGGGTAAAGGCATTTTCAGGAGATCCGGTGACATATCGGGCTCTCCATAGGGCTGCCAGGCGGAGGCTTTCGCCCAGCAGTGAGCCTGGTGACGTCACCAGCACTGATGGGCGGGTTTTAGCGCTGCCCTAGCCTGTAAAACGGCTGGGGCAGCACTAAAGCCGGCCCATCAGAGCTGGTGACGTCACCAGGCTCAATGCTGGGCAGAAGCTTCCGCCCGGCAGTAAATAAAAAAGCCCTTGTGATCCTGCGCAGGGCAATTGAGAGCATCAGAGCATGAAATGCTCCGATGCTAACATCAGGGGGGCCGGAGGGGTGACATTCTGGGTATGTCTGGACAACCCCTTTAAAGGGAGTTCACCCCCAGAGGCTTTCGCGCAGGCCCATCAGCTTGGAGGGGAATCATGCTTACCTGGGTTCTTGCTCGCTAGGAACCCCACCAATCATTAGAACATGGGTCCTGAGCTTTCCATTCCTCCTCACTGCAGGCGTGCACGCTCCCTGCTGCTCCATTCATTGTCTATGGCGCTGAAGGAAACTGCTACAATTTATGGAAAAATGTATCTTTCTGAACTGAAGGCAATTGTCTAGACTGGATACAACTGTAACAAACACTCAGCTTTGAGCAGCATTTGGTATGTATAGGTTTTCAGCCTCTGGATGTAAAGCTGTATGTACGGTGTTCCCAAACTGATCCCAGAATTCACCAGTCTACTGTATGCTTTCATCCAGGATCTGTCCGTGTGTAAATGCTGCACGCACCACTGACCGCTGGGGACTAAAGCATTAAATTGACTTGATTGCTTTGGCATATGGAGCCCCATGCTGCTTAATCCCGCCAATATCCCTTTTCTTGTCTTTTGAAGAAGGGAGGACGGGAACATGCTCTGCATCTCCTTCCTCTTCGTTCAACAACAACTAGGCAACGTCCACTGGCAGCAATCTCCAGGCTACTGATGGAAATCTCTGCATAGAACTGCATATTCACGTCAGATATTACTAGGACAATTGCCTACAGAGCCTGCAAACTGGTTGAGATTTTAAGAAATCTTGAAAGAAAATCAGCTGCATAAAGTGACCTGTGGGGCAGATTTAAATCCGCCTGATGTCAATTTTTGCTGCAGATTTCCACTGAAGATTTCACCCTTTACAATGCATAGGGTTAAACCTGTTGCAGAATCCACCCTGTGTGGCCGTACCCTACAAGTTTACATTAGTTAGGTGGATACTTTTAATTTCCAGCTCTTCTCCGCAGGGATCTACCGCTGTCTCTGTGAATGGGCACAAAAATGAAAACTAAGAATATTCTGGTTCTGGTCTGACCCATATTCAAAAAGTTCTCATAAGTGAGCTATATATATCAACAAATCATTTCTCTTAGGGCTCATGCACATGTCCATTCCTGCAAATTATGGATCCGCAAAACATGGATACCGGCCATGTGCGTTTTGCGGAATGGCACGTATTGCCGTCTATAGAATTTTTCTATCCTTGTCTGTAAAATGGACAAGACTAGGACATGTTCTATTCTTTTTGCGGGACCGTGGAACGAACATACGGATGCGGCTCCATTGAAGTGAATGGGTCCGCATCCAACCCCCAAAAAATGCAGATCAGATGCAGACAAAAAATAAGCTTGTGTGCATGAGCCCTTATGCTACCGTAACATTTTGCGAACATTTTTTCCGTGCGGATTCTCAAGTGGAAAAACAGCAGCGTAATACAGTACCTGCAAAATGTATGAGATCTCGCAAATCTCATGTATACTGTGCTTTTTGGTTCCATGCAGATTCTGAAATCCGCCAGCATGTCAATTCTTTATGCGGTTCTTTTCTACGGATTGCAACCTTTTCAATGAAAGAGTGATATCTGTGGCAAAACCACATCAAAGAAAAAAAGACAATGTAACAGCACTCTGCAAACACGAATACAGTACAATAATGCCATAATTATAGAAAATATCCTGGTGCTAATGCTACGCTTATTTAGCAAATTTGAGATTCTTGGCAAATACATTTTGTACAAATTTATTTGGGCCCGTCAGCCAAACCGCATCAAATCTGCATCAAAAACAGTAAGGCTACTTTCACATCAGCGGTTTTCCTTTCCGATATTGAAATCTGTCACAGGATCTCAAAACCGGAAGAAAACACTTCAGTTTTGTCCCCCTTCATTGTCAATCGGGACAAAACGGAACAAACCAGAAAAGAGTTCACCAGAATGCATTCCGTTCCGGTTTGTTGTGTTCCCATGCAAGCTCTAGATCCAGCATCAAAAACCATGTAAGGCTACATGTACGGTGTCCATATTAGGACATCGTCAGACATCATCCACAACTCCATCCTCCGTCAGCCCAAATTCCATCAGTCCTCTTCCCTCAGGCAAAACTCCATCCTCTGTCAGCCAAAACTCCTTTCTTCCTCATCCAAAACTGCCTCCTCCCTCAGACCTTAGCCAAAACGCCCTCCTCCCTCATCCAAAACTCCATCAGATGTCAGACAAAACTCCCTCAGACATCAGCCAAAAATTCCGTCAGACCTCAACCAAAACTGCTTCCTCCCACAGACAAACCTCCCTCATCCAAAACTGCCTCCTCCCTCAGACCTTAGCCAAAACGCCCTCCTCCCTCATCCAAAACTGATGAAGGAGGGTGTTTTGCCTGACGGAGGATGGAGTTGTGGATGATGTCTGACGATGTCCTAATATGGAAATGCGGACAGCACATCGTGTGCAGTACGCATCGGTATGTCCGTTCCGTAGCCCCGCAAAAAAAATAGAACATGTCCTATTCTTGTCCGTTTTAGGCATTGTTACAATGGATCCACAAAAAAAACAGATGGCATACGGAACACATTCGGTCGTGTGCATGTAGCCTATGTCAATGGTGCCGGATTCGTTTTTTTCAAACACAAAAAAAACAGATCCGGCACTAAAACCATTGTAAGGCACCATTGAATTGCATGGTTTTTGATGCCGGATCTGGCACGGCACCCATTCAGTTGATACATCTCTAAAATCATTGGCTCTACACTGTGGCTAATACACGGGGCAAGTGCAGGGTATGCACTTATATGTTGTCTAATAGGGCATATGGAAAAGGGTCATCTATAAAGGGGTTTTTTGAGACGTTACCACTGATGACCTATCCTCTAGATACCCCCACTGATCAGCTGTTTTAGAAGGCAACCGCTCTAGCAGCGGCCTTCTCTATGTTTTCCCTAGGACATGTGACGTTGTGTTCATTGGTCACATAGCCTAGACCAGGGATGGGCAAACTGCGGCTCTCCAGCTGTTCTAAAACTACAATTCCCACCATGCCCTACTGTAGGTTGATAGCTGTAATCAGTCTTTGCATGCTGGGAATTTTAGTTTTGCAACAGCTGGAGAGTCACAGTTTGCCCATCCCTGGTCTAGACGCAGCTCAGCCTTATAGAAGTGAATGGGGCTGAGCTGCGATACCAAGCATAACCGCTATACAATGAATGGTGCTGTGCTTGGTGAGCAAAGGGAAGGCCCCTAAGCTACTGCATGACCACCCCTCCATTTAAACAGAGGGATGCATGGCCCCTGTTCTTGTGATTAGTAGGAGCCCCCCAGTAGGAGCAAGGTCGCACTGTTTCTAGAAGAAAGCAGTCATTTTTTTATATCTCATACACAGCCACCAGGGAAAAATGTGTTGCATCCATCTTTCACGCAAGACCCAGTCACTTCTGTGTAGCCAGAGCTGCGTGAAAAACGCATAATATAGAACATGCTGCAGTCTTTTTCCTGAATGCAAAGATAATGCGTGAAAAACAACGCTCTTGTACACAGAGCCATTGACATGAATGGGACAGGATTCAGTCCGAGTGCTACGCATTCGTTACACACATCGCATCCGTACGGTAAAACTTGCTCGTGTGAAAGCCCCGCGTCACTGGATATACAGAGGACTAGTCGGCTCTCTTGACATGTCTGTTATAGTAAATCTTTGTATTCCACAAAAAGTGTACGTGCAACCCAGGCATGTTTTAAAGCATACGATAATTCTGTCACATGTGCAAAATAAGAGGCACATGGCGGTACAATATGGGCCCCAAGAATTCCATGGCAGCCATATTTGAGACTTGTGTGTAGATCCAGACTATGGTGGAGTACCTTACGATGCAATGTCTAATGTAAACTCAAACTCATATTTGTACGTCTATTCTTCAGCAATGCAGAGTATATCTATAAAGGGTAATGAGAGTATTGATATAAAAACACCTTGGAGTCCTGTCCAACCTTTACATGGCCCCAGTGCCTGTCCGGGGCCATTACCCCCTAACCTCCTCTATGAGGAATGTCAGTGACACCAGGAATCCAATAAAACGTGTGCTGTGATCAGGAAACACGTTTGTAAAGATAAATGGGCTCCATAATATGAACCACCCTTGTTTTCTAGCTTCTTCCATGATTCACAATGACAGGTAGCCTTCAGGACGCTTTCCCATCGAGGCAGCGAGGCGCCTGTGTCTTCAGCAGAAGACTAACGTTGATGGCGGGTAATGAAGGGATTGCAAATGAGAGACTAAAGGCTGCAAAGAGGGATTAAACAGCAGGCAGGGAGAGGGCAACACCGCGGACAGCTGCAAGGACCAAAACAAGGAGGCGAAAAGTCAGAAAGCAGATCCTTATGCCTCAGTAGAGGAAAGTCAAGACGAACATATGGTATAATGGATTTATTATAAAAGTATTACGGCCTGGTACTGTTCAGAACCATTGAACAGATATTTTATATTGATGACATATTCTCTGTATAGGCCATCAAGTATCAGATCATAAGGGTCCGACTCTTGGCATCCCCAGCACTCAGAGGCTTGTAGGGACCCCAGTGCTCATGCAAGCCCTTGAGCCTGTTTACTGGTTATGTGGGCAGCAGGGTGGCTCAGTGGTTAGCACTGGTGCCGTGCAGCGCTGGGGTCCTAGGTTTGAATCTGACCAAGGACAACATCTGCATGGAGTTTGTATGTTCTCCCCGTGTATGTGTGGGTTTCCTCCGGGTTCTCCGGTTTCCTCCCACACTCCAAAGACTTACTGATAGGGACCTTAGATTGTGGGCGCTGCAGAATATGTCAGCGCTATATAAGTGCATAAAATATTAATAAAGGGGGTGCCTACCTGCCACCATCTACTTAGGTGCAGGATGTGGCAGCTTTAGCGTATTCGAGTAAGGGGACGAAGGTGCAATACCCTGCACCTCCACTACTAGGTAGATGGATCAAGATGAATAAACAAGAGGCCACTGCTTTTGTCCATGTGCTGTGTCTGGTATTGAAACTAAGCCCCATTTCGTTGAATAAGGAAGAGCACCCTCCCAGTTTTCTACATTAGTGATAAATTCAAGCGGACGAGCCTCTGCTCTCTGCAAGAGCGATCTCGAACTGTTTCAAGGCCCATTACATGACGTATCACATTGCATATATATCATCACAACAGGACATACCATCATGGGTGTATGTTACATGGCATACCTAAATGTGGGGAGAAATAACACGCAGAAACACACCGGTGCACATTCACTAAGACTACTTTCACACTAGCGTTTTTGCTGGATCCGGCAGGGTCCAGCAAAAACGCTTCCGTTACTGATAATACAACCGTCTGCATCCGTTATAAACCGATCCGGTTGTATTATCTTTAACATTGCCAAGGCGGATCCGCCAAAAACTCCATTGAAAGTCAATGGAGGACAGATTCGTCTTCCATTGCGGCAGAGAAAGTGGATCCGTCCCCATTGACTTGCATTGGGATAATGCCAGATCCGTCTTGCTCTGCATCTCAGGACAGAAAGCAAAATACAACATGTTGCAGTTTGCTCTCCGGTATAGGAACGCAACTAAACGGAACGGAATGCAATTTGGAGCTCTCCATTCTGTTCAGTTCAGTTTTGTCCCCATTGGCAATGAATGGGGACAAAACTGAAGCATTTTTTTTTCCGGTACTGAGCCCCTATGACGGATCTCAATACCGGAAAACTTAAACGCTAGTGTGAAAGTAGCCTTAAACTGGCTTTTTACACTGGTCTTAGTTTCCCCCCTTGCGCTGCCCTAAGATTCATCTAATTTATGGCAGTCCTTACGCCTGGCAAGGGGCTGGCTTAGTTTTTCGCCGACATTTACGCCTTTTTCCTGGCGTACATGTTAGTAAATTTGTCAGGGCTGAAGTCCCAGCCCGACCCCCAACATGTGCCCATCCCGTCCAACTGGTGAGCACAGCATAAAACCAATATTTAGTCGCACAGCCGGGTTAAAAAGGGGACTTGCGACTATTTTTTTGACTAAAATAGTCGCAAGTCTCTTAATAAATGTGCCTCATTTACTATGCTGCTGTGTTCTCAGGAACAGTCACTTGAGTGGTATTTCCACTGCAACACGGTTAATGGTAACCCATAGCAACAGAACTCCGTAAATTGTACGCTTTCTTCTTAAGAGGGACAAGGCTATTGTCAACCTTTTTAAATGCATATAAAGACTACATATGCAAAATGCTAATGAGCAACGTCTGTGTAGACACTGAACAAGCAAGCCCTTCAAAGAGTCTTTATCACAAAAAAATAAAAAAAAAACTAAATTGCCATCCATAACCACTGATCTTAGAAAGTTATCATATTATTGAACCCCCATGTTGACCACCATTTTAAGAACAATTGCCAAAATTGCTGTTTTTGTTCACCCCCCCCAAAAAAAAAAGAATAAAAAGTGATGAAAAGTTTTCCCTATTGGTGTCATTTAAAAATACAACTTATCCTGCAGTAAACAAGCCTCATACAACGATTGGTATAGGAAAAATAAAAAAAACGTGATAGCTCTTGGAGTGTGCTTATGGAATCACATCCTAAGGCCTCATGCACACGACAGTATGTATTTTGCGGTCTGCAAAAAACGGATCCGCAAAAATACAGATGACATCCGTGTGCATTCCGTATTTTGCGGAACGGAACAGCTGGCCTCTAATAGAACAGTCCTATCCTTGTCCGTAATGCGGACAATAATAGGACATGTTCTTTTTTTTTTTGTGGAACAAAAATATGAACATACAGAAACGGAGTGCACCGTATTTTTTTGCGGACCAATTGAAATGAATGGTTCTGTCTACAGTCCACAAAAAAACGGAACAGACACGGATTGAAAATGCGTTTGTGTGCATGAGGCCTAAAGGCTCAAATCAACCTGGTCCTGAAGGAGTTTAAAGGAACCTTCATTGTGGATATCCAGTGGATAAGTATCTGCCCAGGTCATGTGATAAACACACAGATGTGATACTAGTACTGTAACAAGTCATGCATCACATGACCATTGGAAGGAAAACAATGAAGGTTCCCAGTTAATGACAGCAAGCAGAGATCTTGAAAACCAGTAGCAATGGTTACAGAAAATATATTGGCAAATCTTAGCACCTGCAGTGAATCCTGACCTATTCATTTCAATGGGTCTGTACATGAGCATTTTTATTCACGCATCAGTTCTGTGTTTGTGTGAAAATCGCAGCATGTTCTATATTCTGCATTTTTCACGCAGCCCTGGCCCTATAGAAGTGAATGGGGCTTCAGTGAAAAACGGATTATACCCAGAAGCAAGTGTGGATGCAATGCGTTTTTTATTGATGGTTGCTAGGAGATGTTGTTTGTAAAACCTTCAGTTTTTTATCACGCGCGTGAAAACGCATCAAGACGCATTGCACCCGCGCGGAAAAAACTAAACAACTGAACGCAATTGCAGACGAAACGGACTGAACTTGCTTGCAAAATAGCGCAAGTTTCACTGAACGCACCCTGAACGCATCTGGACCTAATTTGTCACGCTTGTGTGAAAGAGACCTTACAGATAGTTGCGGGTCCCACCTCTGTCAGACATTGGTGACATATAGCTAGGATTAGAGATGAGCGAATGTAATATTTTGAAATTCGGTCATGCTTTGTTTACTGGTATAAGCTGAATTGCGTTATGGATTCCGTTACCATAGACCATAACGCAATTCTATGATGGAATGAACAAAATCGATTCACTCATCACTAGCCCAGTAATTTGCATATGCAATACCATGACCGTCTGATAGTCCAGAACACTTGATACTCCGGCTCCTGTTAGGTCCGATTAATACTGGATTATGGAACATTTACTGCATTTTGAACCTTCTAGAAACAATTTAATGAAAAGACCAATTAGTATGCACACTTTATACTATGTATAAATAAAACATAAGTGACATGTGAATGTCTGATGATCGCTACCACCAGACTGAGCAAATGTGCAAGTGAAACTAAACCAAGCATTGCCTGGAACCAAACAGACTATTTCTGCGGAGAAAATGAGGGAACACCTGGGGTGGTGGTAAAAGTGCAGGCCGATATGGTACCGTCAGAGCCCTGCCTGCCTCGCTGATGTGGTTCTGTATGACATTTACTTGTTCGATTTCTTTCAAAATCAGTGAATAAGGCTCCAGGCACACGACCGTATGTATTTTGTGGGTTGCAAATCGCAGATCCGCAAAATCC